>LPNX011042183.1:0-60414 GCA_001517045.1 Pseudotsuga menziesii | reverse complement strand
TTGCACATGGTGGGACTCATGGACTAGGCAAATAAGACAAAATAAATGAAATAATGTCTAAGTGGGTAAATACTATGGGTTGATTATTCTAACATTTATATGTAAGTGTTTTATATATGAATCTTCCAGCATAGTAATTTCTCCATCTTTTCACCCTATTACCAAACCTCTGAACATTGGTAGTTAGAAGTCTTATCTTTGATTTAGTTTTATGCATGTCTTGAGAGTGTGAGGTTCTATAGGTCACCTGACTTGATCCATTTAGAAAAACCATAAAAACATTTAAGTTACCAGGCATCCTCAAGCTGCAACCTAGAGGAGTTTCCTGAAGTACTAACACTATTAAAATTTCATCAAAGGGTATGCAACGATTACGACTCCATTAGAGAAATTCTGGAAGAAAGAAGTGAATTTTTAGTGGAATGATGAATGCAAAAAAAATACTAGATATGTTGAAGAATAAGTTGGTAACGAAACCAAATTTGGTATTCCCATATTGGAAGAAGTTTCATGCTCATGTGGAAGCATCATTAGTCAAGTTGGGCATATTACTAGCATGACTAGGGGATAGATATTTATATCACGCAGTTGATTTTGTAAGTGGGAAGTTATTAACTATGAAAAATAATTATACCATCACAGAGCGTGAGGGATTAGAAATGGTATATATGCTACAAAATTTCATGAACTATTTGATAGGTTCATGATTTAATATGTACACTAACCATTTTTCACTTTGATACTTAGTTAATAAGCTAATGTTGGTAGGGAATATATGCATATTATATCTACTACTCTTACAGGAGTATGATTTCAAAGATGTGTTGAATCTAGGGAACTTGAAATCAATCCCTGACCATTTGTTGTGAATATAAACATGATCACATGGGGGAATGTATATTACCATTTACCAGATGTACAATTTTTTGCAATCTAGATGGTGGATGGCCATTTATCAAAAAATGCACAATTCTTGAGTACTGGGGTAGTTCCACTAGAATATAGGACTACATAGAAGAAGCATATTGTAGTTAAGAATGCATGTTGAACACATCATGTACACTAGGAGTGGGGCATATCAGAGTAATATATATTCAATTACATATTTCTTTTATTTTGCATCTTGCGGTTATTATGTATAATAAACGTTGCACTATATAAAAAATTAACATCACAAGCAAGTGACTCCAAGAGTACTTTTAAATATTTGATATATCATTCAATACATCAGTTTCAGAGGACACCAATCTTAGAGTTTCTTGGCACCAATTGAGAGGCAAGGAAAACAACCCTCACTACAAGACCCAAATTGTAGAAAGAATCCAACCTGTCATGAGGAATCCAATCCTCAACACAAGACCCATATTGAAAACATGACTTAACTTGTCATTTGGTCTCAAGTCAATCTGAGAAAATAATAGTTTATAAATTCAACCCTTGTCCAAACTTCTTTGTACTCCAAACGAGCAGTTCATTTATTGTTTCTATCAATATTATTTCTAGAATATGTTTCTTTGATGTTTTTTGAGTTTATATTCAACCTTTATTTAACTACGACTTATCCAACTACCACATGTGACTATCCTAAAACTCTGCTATGGTATTTCACTTTCTTCTAGACTACGTCTTATCCAAATTTTGTTTTGATTTCAACCAACATATTTCCTTATAGGTGTGAATTTTCAACTTTTGCTTCGATATTCTTAGTGTTGTCCAAAAATATTAACTTCTTCTTAAATCAACTAGCCATTGATCCCTTTAAGACTTAAAATTTATAAATTCATATTATCCATTGTCGCATGCACACACTAAACAAACTACATTAATCATTGTTTATTTATATCACTCCTAATGTCCATATGAGGGGCAACATGTTTATTTTATTTTCTTAATTTAATTTCTTTGAAAAAACTAATGGGTTATTTTATCTTCAATTCATCGACTAATTTTATGAGATTATCCAAAGAAGAAGGATTTTGTACCACAACCGAAGGGGGTGTACCCCACCTTTTTTTAATACTTCATTGGCTTGTCGATTGGGTTGTGCACTTCGACATGCAATCTTCAACGCACCAATTTATTTTTATATGCATTTACTTCAACTTATCAATTATCTTCGCACTTCGTCATGTGCATTTTGATGTACTGTTCATTATTTGTATTTAATTCGACTTGTCCATTATCTCCCTACTTCAACACACATACTTCTACATGAACACATCTATGCACCACTTGCTTGTCATCTATATTTACATAGAATTATCCACTATCTACACACTTTGGCACAATCGCTTTCTTCACATTTTGTCATTTCATTTGCTTCGATATATCGATTGTTTGTGTACTCCGATATTTGCTTGATATCTATATTCTCTATTATTCTGGTTTTATTACTTGCTTTTTTTACTACACACTTCTTTCTTCTTCTTGTCTTGTTGTTTTACTTGTCCAATTATTCTTCTTACTGTGTTTCTTTTGTATACCCTTGTTATATATACTTCTTCAATATGGCTTCAAGTTCAGTTCCAAAACCAACAATCTTAATCCCGACGTCTTATTTGAAAAATACAACAAGGCTAACATCCTTTTGGAATTAATCATTAAGTCCAACATTTTTTACATTAAACAACATTCTATTTGAAATCCATGAAGACATTAATTTTAACATCCTAGTTGACATCGATGAAAACATTAAGTCCAACAATCTCCCCTTTTGTCACTGCTGGAAACACTATAACACTTGTGTTGTTATAATATTATACTTGTATGCTCCCCCTTACTGTTTGCTTTTGATTACTTGTTTATCCCCCCCTCTATCTATTTCTCCTCCTTTGGCATCAATGTCAAAGATATCTAATGAATTATATCTTGATCTTGCATGGCTCCTCATGATTTTATGGTGATATTTACTAGGTTCTATTCTTTCTGAGACCTTGCTGCAAGAAATTCCTTTCTTGTCGATCATTACAGACTTCTACTTTTCTTTATTCAAATAATTCTTTATTTCTTCGTCATTTGAATATTAACTGTCAGTTGCATCATCTTAAATTATCTATTTTTCTTGTAACAAATCACTAATACATATGATCAAATTTGCGATGGTTTTTTGTTTCTATTTCCATGTTTTTCTATCTCAATTGTGACAATAACAGTCGCGATGTTTCATGGCACTTATTTCATCTTTGTAACGACAAACTTTATAAGTCATCGATATAGAGACGAAAACTGGTCGCCATGTGTCTTCCATATGGTGTCCTTGAAATTGATTTTTTTTTAATTCATTTTCTACATTTCGTCACTATATCGACAAAATTTTCGTCCCTATAACGATGAAAATATGGCCAAAAACTGCTAGGAAAAATTTTGTTTCCATGAAAAACCGTGGAACACTTTCTACGAATGTTTGTCACTCTATCGATGAAGTCTGGAATTTAAACAGAAATTTGTTCCATGAAAAACCATGGAAAACCAATCTCTATCGATGAAATATGCAAGTTGAACGGTAATGTTTCCATGAAACTGTGTCTTTATACTGACGGTATTCGTGGAAATCCACTCGGGGTTTTGACAGTTTTTGTAATACCAGCAATGAAAGTCTATCTATATTGCGACGAAACCTAGAGGTTTCAAAAATAATATAAACCGTGGAAAGGCACATTCCTTTCCACAGTTTTGGATCTTCAATAAGTGCTTGTGATTGATGTGCAGTCTCGTGGATTTTTTGTGTCTATGGACAAGCGAATCCACAGATACACTTCAAGAATCAGTAGTTGATAAATCAATACCTTGGATAACTTATCCCATTCAATTAGTTCTAGTGGAATGATTATATACCTAGATTAAATTTTGTAAGCACTTATTCAAAACATAACATCTATTGTATATTGGTCTAATGTACATATTTCGATGTTGGTTTCTAATTACTTGCAATATTTCCATACTTATTCATCACAGCCAAATAGGGTCCTTACAGAATGGTCTTATTCACACCCTCTGTGCATATGAAAATTGTATGGTTTCATCTAGGTCCAATGTGCACCCTATGAACTTCCAAATTTTTTATCAGGCAAACAGAAAGGTGATAGAAAAGAACAATGACAGAAAGAAAAACCAAGCATAAAATAACAGAAACTAAAAATTATAATAAGTCTCTCTACCACCATTCAATGGGCTATATCATAGATGTTGCATCTATTACAATGTTATCTACAATGGAAAGTGTTAACACCATATCTGTCCTGTAAAGGCAGTAGGTTCTAGGATCTAGCTTTTATTGAGATGCATTATTTGCAATTACAAGATATAGTTCCAGAAGAAAATGTTAAATGGATTGATACAATCAATGGACTAATTGATATTACAAGGGATTTTAGTAGTGAAGAATCAGGGTTTGAGAATTTATTAGTGTATATGTGAAAATATCCTCAAATTTGAGATCTCAATTAATAAATTAAATGCTACTACAAACTTGCAAATGATATGTCTTTCCAACCAACAACCAAGATTTGTGACAACATAATGTTTTAACCTTTAGTTAGATTTGAAATAAGGTACACATGAGGCTAAAAGTAGGGAAGATCTAGGAATTTCACTTATTAATATGAAGTTTTCAGCCCTGCAAATCAACCTTTTAATTCCATTTTAGACCAGATTTAATCAGCGTTATAGAGCAAATTTCCAGAAGGTAATTCCCTGCCACAAACTGGGGAAAACCTACCATGCAATTTGATGTTTTAGGGATGAGTTTAATACATGTAAATGAAAGAAAATTTCAGATATTATAAAACATAAAATGAAAGATGAATTAATATTTAAAATGGAATAAAAGCTATGATTGTTTCCTAACAAATCCAAGTTAGGAAGATGGGGTCAACTGAGGATCTCATGGAGGATTTAGTGATTGAAATAGTATATAGGGTTGAATGGTTCAAACCCATTCTGCTCCTTAATAACTAGATCCACTTCAGAAATATTCAATAGGAAAATCCTAAGATAGACATTAGATATTTGTAGCTTCAGAGATGGAGGATAATGGATAATTGGTCTTACTAGGTTTTAAAACTCAAGACTCCTCTTCCCCATGAGATGGTTGGAAGAAGCTTCAACGACAGGAAAAGTATTTCCATTTCCACCCAAAAAGGCTTCTCGTGCAATATTTTGGTTTGGTAGAAAATAAATGAGAACAAAAAATTCCAAGCTTTTGGTAGAAAATAAAAAATAAAATAGAATTTGAATAGTAATTTAGAGAAGTGATGAAGAAATGGAGCCAAAAGCTGAAAACAAACAATTCTGATAGAGGGAAAGTTGTTAAAAAATAGAGGTGGGAAATGCACAGAAAGAACATAAGAGTGCTAAAAGCAGGGAATGGTACATCAAGAACACAACAAAGATAGTTATGTCTGATATTTTTATGTTTCTATACAAACATTGGATAGGAAGCATGATGAAGGGGCTAGAAATGAAAATAGCATAGTTATATTATAAAGTAGGTACAAGCAAGTCATATAAAATATTAATGCTTAGGGAGAATGTACGCAATGCAAAAACCATTGCCTTATCAATCGCCTTTCGCCAGATTCGTTAGCCCATACCGCTTGCAAAGAGTTGTCCTAATAAACGGAAAACCACTTTGTTGGATGGAAATTAAATTTATAAATTAAATAAATAATCCGTTCTTAGACCTATACACAAGTAGTCATTTTTCTAGGCATGGAAAATATCAAAATACTCTATGAAATAAAAAATACGCATACAATTAAATCAGCTAATGCTTTCTGGAAAGTGTGTTCTTGGGGTAATTCCACCAAAAGATGTGGTTCTGGAGTCACATTCCACATGTCCTACGAAGGAAATCAACAATATATCTATCTAGCACACATTTTCCACCAGAATATCAACTCACAATTCAATGCTATATTATAATATCGTTGCCTCACTGATGTGGAAAATTGTGTTTGTATTCGACAAGATTTATTTAACCATTGTATTAAAATGAAAACAACAAAAAAAAATTAAATTTTAAGACTGAAATATTTTAAATACACATATAAATAAGTTTTTACTGGAAATGTGTGGACACTGTTAATACCACCATCCTGGAACTCATCCTGGAACTTGGCTCAGGTCGCCGATTTTATACTTAGTCGGTCGAGTTGGGTCCAAGTCATCCAAGTTAGGGTTCGAGTTGGCCGAGACGGCCTAGTTGACCAAGTTGCAACCTAAGTCAGCTGATTTAGCTGTGGAATACACCCACAAGAATGCAGACTCCAAAATAACATGATTATTTTTTATTTTGAATATTTTTCTTATTCTACCCAGAACCTGAGGCCATAAGATGACCCCCTTCCCCTCTATTTTTCTCACACTTCTACTGTAATATGTTTGTTAGCATTTGGAAATATTGTTGTTTGGATTCGTGGAGGCTTGGAAAAGCATCCAACAGTGAAGAACAATCAACATGATTGGAGGAGTTGGACTGTTGGAGATCGGTTTTCTATTACCTAGATGTATGTTAGCTTCTAGCTAGCCATTGTGTCTTTTTTCTCATTATATTAATAGAATGCACTTTGAGGAGCTCACGGAATGCTTTTGTAGAGCACATATAAATGCATTTTTGTTGACTTACAAATAAAACTAAAGAAACAGTTTAGGGGAGGAAGTTCAGGGATGAACTTGCCGAGCTACGAGCATGGGATTGTTGTGAGAATCATTTCATATGATTTTTCCATCTTTATTCCTTATACCATTGAATCTTCTACATAGAATTGGGGACCCTAGTGCATCTTTCTTGACCCCTTTTATATTATTTATTTCTCATCTTTTCTCCTAACAGTCCTTACAAACTCGGCAACCGACATCTTTTCAACGGCATTCTCCAACTATAGAGTTAAACATAGTTACCGGATTTGTCCCTAGGCCTAACCGCACCCGAATCAGATTCTTGAATTCTTCATTAGATTCTTCCACCTTGTTTCGACTAATATAAAGTTGTTTACATAGGATAATTCAGGTTAATTAGGGTTAGGGTTTTGAATCCTCGATTCCTAATTTTGGGATGAGTGTCGAATCCATATCGAATTCTTTGCCCGATTTCGATCGTACCCACGATTCGTGTAACCTTGGATTTAAATTCAAACCATGAAGAAGCAAAACCATGGACATGAATTAGTTCTTCTCGGGTTGAGGCTTGGGTTTCTTCTTAGGAAGCACTCCAGGGTAGCCTTCATTGTTGCTTCTTTTCCTCCTGGTAGAATATTCTACCATCTTGGACACAAGAAACAGAAAACCACAGAAGAAATATTGTGTTCTTCTATCACAACGCTTGCCTACACTTAGAATTTACAACTGCAAAGTTAAACATAGTTACCGGATTCATCCCTAGTCCTAACTGTACCCGAATCGGATTCTCGAATCCTTCCACCTCATTTTGACTAATATAAAGTTGTTTACATAAGATAATTAAGGTTAATTAGCATTAGGGTTCTGAATCCTAGAGTCCTAATTTTGGGATGAGTGTCAAATCGGTATCGGATTCTTTGGTCGATTCTGATCGCACCCACAGTTCATGTAACCTTGGAGTTAAATTCAAAACATTAAGAAGCAAAACCCTGAACATGAATTTGTTCTCCTCAGCTTCAGGCTTGGGTTTATTCTTAGGCAGCAGTCCAAGTTAGCCCTCATTGCTACTTCCTTTCCTCCTGGTAGAAGATTCTGTCATCTTAGACACAAGAAATGACAAACTGCAGAGGGAATATTTTGTTCTTCTATTGCAATGCTTGTCTACACTTACAATTTGCAACTACAGAGTTAAACATAGTTACCGGATTCGGCCTTAAGCCTAACCGCATCCGAATCGGATTCTTCTGAATCAAATTCTCGAATTCTTCATCGAATTCTTCCACCTCATTTTGACTAATATAAATTTGTTTACATAGGATAATTAAGGTTAATTAGGGTTAGAGTTCTGAATCCCCGATTCCTGATTTTGGGATGAGTGGCGAATCTGTATCGGATTCTTTGGTCGATTCCGATTGCACCCACGATTCATGCAACCTTGGATTTAAATTCAAACCATTAAAAAGAAAAACCATGGACATCAATTTGTTCTAATTCAAGTTCAGGCTTGGGTTTCTTTTTAGGAAGCACTCTAAGGTAGCCCTCATTGCTACTTCTTTTCCTCCTAGTAGAAGATTCTTCCATCTTGGACACAAGAAATGACAAACCACAGAGGGAATATTATGTTCTTCTATCACAATGCTTTCCTACACTTAGAATTTTCAACTGCAGAGTTAAACATAGTTACCAGATTCAGCCCTAGGCCTAACCGCACCCGAATCGGATTCTCAAATTCTTCATCGGATTATTCCACCTATTTTTGACTAGTATAAATTTGTTTACATAGGATAATTAATGTTAATTTGGGTTAGGGTTCTGAATCCTCGATTCCTAATTTTGGGATAAGTGTCAAATCCATATCGGATTCTTTGGCTGATTCTGATGGCACCCACGGTTAGTGTAACCTTGGAGTTAAATTCAATCCATTAAGAAGAAGACATACTAAGTTGATTTAGTGCTTATAGATGCAAATGTAAATGATATCAAGTCAATGTATTCAATTCAAGATATATAGAATTAGTAGCAAGGTCATCTAGTAACATTTTCGCATACAAGAGATCATTAGCCGTGTAACCATATACAATTCAATTGCAATATTTAACCAACAAATAAACTTCCATTCAAGTATGAGGACTCATATAAATATAGCAGCAATAATACAGTATGATAGTTCTAATTATGACAATTTTATAGGAGTAGAAGAAGGCATACTAAGTTGATTTAGTGCTTATAGATGAAAATGTAAATGATATCAAGTCAATGCATTCAATTCAAGATATATGGAATTAGTAGCAATGTAATGTCCTCAACCCTATGACCAGCGAAGAGGACACTACTAACACCAAACATGCGGTAAAAAATCCCCATGAACATGAACATGCATATAATGCTGAAATAAAAAGCTTAAACATAATACATACTATGATGTATAATCCTTAAACATAATACATAGTGGAACCAAACATACATTCATTCAAGCATGCCACATGTTCATCATATTCGTTAATCAGTAAATATAGTTGCAGAAGTAAAATGGAAAAGAATACTCATCTGATAAGAACTCATCCCGCAACCAGCTACGTTGCTGCAATGTTCCGCCCAACCATAGGCTAGTGTGCTCATCAATCTCTTAGCAACACTGTCACCCCCAAGCTAGGCATGATTCCTCAAGGAATAAGGGTCAAATTAGGCTTACACATAGCCAAGGTACACAAATCAGCCAAGCCCGCATAATAGGGTTTATCAGGATGTCAAGGAGATAGGAAAGGCTAAATGCTAAGCTGATGACCTCAAACACCAGTTTTCTCAAGCATACATAACTTCTAATCCTACTCTCAACAGTCCGAAGACCAACCACTACATACCGTAGCAAAACAAACAGTTCACAGCTCTGAAAAAATTGGTGGGGAAAAGACACCCAAAACGCTACGTGATCAAGAGGATGAACACCTCTGAATAGCAATTGGCGAGAAAGAAGGAAGGGGAGAACCCCCAAACAAAGGAATGTGCAACCTTTAACTCTATCCATGTGAGAGGAGATGAACAAACTCATGATTTGGTTAGTGGGCAGACCATCCACATGTCGTGAAGAGTGGGAGCAGGCATGGTCTTTCTGTCAGCAAATTGCTGCCCGAACTAACAATAGAACATCAGGGGTGGTGGTGACACATGGCTAACTCCCAATTGCCCCAACGGTTTAGACAACCCTCCCCTTATCCTTTGGAATCATTCCCTTTTCATTTAACGTTGCACCGTCATAGTTGGTTGTAGGTTTAATTGAATTGATGTGCATATTTACATGATGCCAAAGCTATAATGTGTCGGATAGCACGATATACTATCGGCAACGATCCCTATTTCCAAAACATAACATAGCCGAATCGATGGTGGGGCTTTTACCTTTAGCTCCTCACCATGATTAATTACAAAATGTGCATCATGTACCCTTTAATGTAAATGGGGTCAAAACCGGGGTATTACAAGCAAGGTCATCCAGTAGCACTTTAGCATACAAGAGATCATTAGCTGTGTAACCATATACAATTCAATTGCAGTATTTAACCAACCAATAACGTTCCATTCAAGTATGAGGACTCATATAAATATAGCAACAATAATATAGTATGACAGTTCTAATTATGACAATTTTATAGCAGCAGTGAAGGTTACCAATGTAAGGTGTATAAGAGTTTTAGTTTTGCATTCAATGTAAACCACACCACTCCAAACCTTGAATACTATTCTTAGCAATATAGGACAACCACCAAATGTATGTTCCGGACTTGTAGCTATGCAAATCATTTAAATTTTCAGACTTCATTTACCTCTCTTAAACAATATCACCATCCAACTAATAGTTAACCTTTGATTCAATTCGGTGTTTACTGTGGTTGCAGGTAGGGAGGGTTCTCAAAGTTTGACAGTTTGGAGTTTATTGCAGACTGTAGGCAGCAGGTGGAATTGTGTTGATATAGGGCTGTTACAGCCTTGTTTTCAAAATGGTTGCTGAAATGGTAACAACCAACATAGATTCCTCTCAAATAGAAGACCTGGTCGCCCTTTCAAGTAAAAACATGGCATGGAGTTATCTTGGCACCTAAGAGAATTGGGTTTTTGAGTCCATAGAGCACCAGTTATTGTATTTTAATTAAGACAATAGCCACTTACATATCCTATTAAAAACATTCACAGTCTAGATTTGAACTGTCAATTCATGGGAATTTTGATATGATTCCCAAAAGGAATGAACAAAACTAGAAACAAACCCACATTTTGCAAACATGCCAACTAGATAAATACCCACAAAAGTATATGAATCAATTCCATATTTTATGGTGATGATATGAACTTGCTTACCCTAATCATAAACTGTGATGTTTTCACAAATCAAAAGCACCATCAAGAAAGTAAAATCATTCGGCCTCATCCCCATCATCAACGCTTGCCAATGCATCTTGAGAGCCTCTTCATATTTCCCATTCAAAGCATACCCTGCAATCATATAGCTCATAGTGATCAATTACCCCCCAAAGGTGAAAAGACAACAAGAAAACACAAGCATGTAAGCATTAAAATATCTCATTCCCTTCTTCATTTTCGTCGATAATTGTTGGTTTTATTTCTCACACTGAATTTCCCAAGTTCACCTGGACAGCTCATGCTTCATGCTTGCAAGGATATTTGAGCCATTTCATCTCCACCATATCCACAACAACAACAAAAAACCATGAATAAAATAAAAACACAATAGTTAATAAAGAAAAACATAGAAGGAAATGAACCTGAAGGTCTAAACATTGCTTCCATTCTAGAGGTGGGGTAGGTGGTTCTAGAAGCATGGGCTCACATGTGAAGGAAGTGGATGATGCACTAGTAGGAAAAGTCCATCAGCCTCCCTTCTTGTAAAAAAAACATCATATCCTTTTCCATATCCTTCAGTGAAAGTTTAAAATTGAAAACCCCCAAATGGGAGCCAGAGCAGATCCCGCATGGGTGTTTTTGAATTCTATGTTTTTTTGTTTGTTTATTTGCATATTTTGTATTTTTTGTTTTGTTTTTTTTTTGTTTTTCTTATTTATCTTTTGTTTAGTTTATTTTGGGTTTTTTTATTTGCATATTTTATAGATTGTTGCATTTTAAATTAATTATAGTTAAACAAATCTATGTTTTTAATTTAGTGTAGTTTAATTTAATTTAATTTAATTTAACTAGGATTTTGTCATAATTTGTATTGGTTTCATTGCTTATAGTGAGATCCTATACATAAGTCCCTTCAAGGACGAATACGATGATGATGACGATGATCATGATCATGATGTTCATGATCATGATGATCATGATGACTATAAAGACGACGAAGATGATGGTGATGATGAAAAAATGATGATTATAATCATCATCGTTATCCTCGTCATCATCCTTGTCATCGTCATCACCATCGTCGTCGTCTTCTTGATCAATATCATCATCATCATCTTCATAATCATCATCATCTTCATAATCATCATCATCGTCATCGTCATTATCGTCATCATGATCTTCTTCATTATCATCATCGTCCTTATCATCATCATAATAATCATCATCTTCATCATCAACGTCTTCATTATCACCATCATCATCATATTCATCATCATCATCAACAACATCTTCATATTCATCATCATATTCATCATCAACATCATCGTCATCCAATTCATCAGTATATCCATCATCATCATCATCATCATCATCATCATTTTCATTATCATTGTCATCATCTTCATCATCATCATCATATTCGTCATCATCATCATCATCATCTTCATCATCTCAATTTTAGGGGGAGATCAGTGAATGAAGACGTCTACATGATAGGGGGAGCAACTAGTTGAGTGAAAAATTAAGGATTGCTCCTAACACCCATTCCAAGGACTAATTTGACAATTCAATATGATTTGAGGAAGTAGTAAAAAAGAATATAACTTTTTGGGCCCTATGAAGACTCTTGTTCTTAGATTTGTGCACATGTAGAATCAAGACTTATGGACCTAGTCCAGTGTCTTAAAAGAGGAAGATCCAAACTGAGCAGTTTGGTAGTTCCATAAAGTGCATTCTTTATAGGAGTGAATAATCACTCATAAACATTCTATGATAATGTTGGCGAAGCTCAGAACAATTTAGTGAATATCTTGATCTTGATGATGATGATGATGATGATGCTCTTGATGATGATGGCGGTGGTGGTGGTGAAAATGATGATGATGAAGATGATGATGATGGAGATGACGATGATGATGATGATGATGAATATGGTATTTTGATGATGATGATGATGTTGGTGATGATGATGACGATGAAGATGATGATGATGAAGATTCCAATGATGATGATGATCAAGATGGTGATGTTGATGATGCTGATGATGACGGTGATTTTGATGATGATGAATATGATGATGACGATGACGATGATGATGATTATGATGATGAAGATGGTGATGTTGTTGATGATGATGATGGTGATGACGATGACAATGAAGATGATGATGATGAAGACGATGATGATGATGATGATGACGATGATGAAGATGATGATGATGATGATAATGATGATAATGATGATAATGATATTGATGATGATGGTGATGATGATGATAATGATGATGAAGATGAATACCTAACCTTTCCTTCTTGGGAGGAGAAAAAAAGTAAGGGAATCCACCTCCTATTTGTTTTGTTTCACTATGAGGGAAACACCTAATAGAAAAGAATTTTAGGGTTACAACATTAGCAAAAATTGTCGCAAAAAACTCTGCTACACTTTGTTATTGGTAGCGTAGGTTATAAAGGATATTCAACATAACTAAAAAATTCTAGGTAGCCAGAGTTTGTAGTGGAGGTTTTCTTTTATGGTGCTTTACGTTATATAATTTGCATTGGTACATGTGTTTTATAATATATGAAGTGATGCATATAATACAATAATATGTATTGGTGCGTATTCAGTATTTTCAATGCACGAGTGCGTATATTGTAATGTTGGTGCACCAATGAATACATTGTTTGATATAGGCACTAGTAAGTATAACATAAAAAATCAATGATGCATACTTTTTATTGTAAGTGCATCAGAGCATATTTTTTATTATACATCAATGGATTCATATAAAATGCATAAAGTGAGACGGTGCATAATTGATATTAGAAAGACATTGGTGCATATATCATGTAAACAGAATCGATGTGTATATATCCTAAACAAACATCGGTTCATACATTATGTAAAATAGCACTAATGGGTAAAATACTTTGTTATCTTAGTTCAAGGAAATGTAAAAGATACACCAACTAGTTGAAATCATAGAAGGTGTATGGTTCATTCATGAACTTTTCCATACCGCCGATATGCAAATACTATTTATTATTTTTACAAATTTTCAATTACTCATTAGAAATCCATTTTTTTATAATAACATTTTTTTAATATTTATTTGTTGCAATTGGATATAAGAGCCATTTAAAATATTGTTCATTGTAACCATGAAAATCATTCATTAATTAAATTTGAATTAATTATCTACAAATCATATATTTTTAAAGTAATATTTATTTTTATTTCTTAATTATTGTGCTTGGATAAGCGCGTTGATTACACCTTTGTTCATCGTCACAATGTACAACATTCATATATTTAATCAATAACGTAAAATTTTGTGACATTGGAGAATACGATAGATGAAGAACCCATTTAATAGATATATGTAGTGACAAGTAGTTGTCTTACCTACACCATACCAAACAGTAACTTGTCAAATACATTAGATATAAGTATATTTCTAAATGCAGTATATTATATACCATATTATATAAAGAAAAACATGAAGACTGTGATGAATAGGATTGTCATTGATGACAACATTAATGACAATCATTTTGAAAAAATATTGTAATTTGGTGAAAAACAGGAAAATGACCAAGTATGG
This sequence comes from Pseudotsuga menziesii, assembly GCA_001517045.1. NCBI lineage: Eukaryota > Viridiplantae > Streptophyta > Pinopsida > Pinales > Pinaceae > Pseudotsuga > Pseudotsuga menziesii. The sequence goes on along the minus strand of LPNX011042183.1, from coordinate 45,836 downwards.
GGAAATTAGTAAAAATTGCCTTGGGGAAATGCATGCCATAATTTATAGCAGAATGTAAATGCCTGCACCACATGGGGGTCCTATAGATTGTTGTTTTTCCTACATGACCATGTATTCATTTTGTCCTGAAAATGCTTGAGGGAGAAGTTATGGACATGCAAAAACAAGGGTTTGTGCTAGAGCAAGCAAAAATGGCTAGGTAGCCTCAGAAAGATGCCCGCCCTAAACTATGGGTTAGAGTAAATTCCCACATCACATGGGGGTCTTGTAGTGTGTTGGCATGTCTACCTAACCATGGTATTATTTATCCTTAAGCATGTCTGAAGAAAAAGTTGAATCTGCCAAAATGAGGTTTCAGAATATATTTTGGAGAAATTCCTGAAAATGACCGAGTGTTGGAAAATCGACTCAGGTAGCCTTAAGAAAATGCCCACCACAATTTGTGTGCTGAAGAAAATGACCACACCATATGGGGGTATTGTAGATTGATATTTGGCCTACCTGACCATGTCTTCAATTTGTCTTGGAAGTAGTTGAGGAAGAAGTTATGAACCTGCCAAAATAGTGTTTTAGGAAAATTGGACCAGACTAAGAAAATTGTCTGTGTTGGAAAAAATGGCTCATGTGGCCTTGGGAAAATGCCCCCTGTATCTTATAGGTGTATGATAAAAATTATATGAAGCTATCATCCTACAACTTGTTAAAGAAGCTATCTCACCATGGTCTCATTTCTCAAAGAAGACGTTTGATGACAAAGATAATGGTCTGCTGAAACAGAGTTTCGAGTTGTTTTGCACTATTCTAGTACTAGAAAAACTGCCTCAGTGGCCTCAGGGAAATTCCCTCCCTATCTCATAGGATGATGAGAAAAATAATATGAAAGTGTTAGGATATATCTTGTTGATGGGTGCATCTAACCATGGTCTCAGTTATCATGTGGACTGTTGTATGACAAAGATATAAATCTGCCAAAAGTAAGAAAAATATTATTTTGCATTTTAAGAATACAAGAAAATTGGTTGTGTTAGATCCAAGAAATTGAAAAGGCATTTTGAAATGCCCGCAAGTATGGGTTATTTTGATGATTAAATTCATCAGGTAGCATAGTCATGTTCCCTGGTGAACTAACTATCCATCCATACCTTCAGGTTGTCTTATCATGGTCTGATATGAAAAATATCAATATGCCAAAAATAGGAAAAATACTATTTTGCATAGTGAGAGCAAAAGAAAATTGACCAAGTGTTAAAAACAGGCCCTTTGAGAGGTCACTTGGAAATTCCCACCAAGGGCTATTTTTGTGCAAATAAATTTATCAAATGTCACAGATCCATTCTTTGGTAAGTTTTCCATCTACTCCTAACTTCAGGTCTCCATAGAGTGTTTACACGTGTGAAATAGGAGTCTTCCAAAATGGGAAGAAATATGTTTTGATGTTCAAAAGGGGTTGAGAAGCTATTTTGAAATGCTTGCCAGAGGTTGTGTGTGTGTCAATAGATTTATCTTGTGATATGGTCTAGTTCATTGTTGAAATGGCTATCTAGCCATTCTTGTAGGTTTCTTTATGGTGATCACATGATGGAGAAATCAATCTGCCAAAGTAGAAGAAAAATTGTTTTTACAAGTTAAAAACAATTTTGTCCAAGTGTTAAATTAAACAGTTTGGAAGCCTATTTTCAAATTATCTCCAGATAATGCGTGTGTATCAAAAAGTTTAAAATGTGACATGGATCTGATCCTTGTTGAGGTGGCTATCCTTCCATACTTTCAGTTTGCATTATGATGGTCATATATGCAAAAGATGGACCTACAAAGTTAGTGAAAAATAATAAATAGAGTTTATTAAATAAGAAGCTACAGGAATGTATTTAGAAAAATAAACAGAAATTTAATAAAAAGAATTGAGACATATTTTTGAAGAGACACATCTTACTATTGGATAGATGCAATGTTTAGAATAAGTTGTAATTGATTATTTCATTAAAACAATAAATAACAAATAGATATTCGAAGAGGTGTCTAAGCATGATGACATGGCAAGGTGTAATTGGAACAAGACATGAAGGACAGAGATGACTAATGACATGCATAATGACATTGACAAGCATAGAACTTCATGAGAGTCAAATGACCCATTTTGTGGTCATTTGAAGATGATTTGGGAAAGACAAAGATGTTGGTACAAAGATGACAAGGAGATGGTGACATGACAATAGACAAGAAAACTTGATGACAGAGATGGCTGTGGGCATGATAAAATAGTGGACAAGGAAAATATTGAGGAAATCTCTAGAATATCATGTGGGTATGCTAAATGAGGAAAATTGTGGGCATGATAGAAACTATTAGGGGCATAATATATTGCGTATTGTGGGCATCTTCTTAGCACCACCTTCGGGCATCCCTTATGGCCATTTGCAGTCATCTTGGTGTGAGCTGCAGGCATAAGGAAGGACTTGCTGTGAGCATTTGTAGGAGTTGTGGGAATCTTTGATGGCTCAAATGAGGAGTTGTAGGAATCTTTAAACCCTAGTTTTGGGCATCTAGATATCCCTTGCGGGCATCTGAATGTATCACCTACTGGAACCTTGAAGATGGATAGTGCGGGCATACTTATTGGAAGATCAAATACCCCGACAGTTGAAGAAGGGTATGCGGGCATAAGAGAAGGCCAAGTCTTGGCATAAAAAATTAAATTAAAATGATGATGATGTGGAAAATTAAATAAATTTTGGTTAATGATGACAAAAATAAATTGGTGATGAGGTCATCCTACTAAGACATGGAAATAAAAAATTATTTACGGCCAAAAAAGGATGAATGCTTACTGACCCACGCGTAAACAACCAAGAGACGTTGAACGCTGCCATTGGTTTGGCGGGTGTGATATCTACTAGTAGTTTAAAGGATTAATTGTATTAATTTTTCATAGGTGCATTCATTATATATGAGATTATGCTAAATATTTTGTGGAATTCCTATCCAAGTTACTCCTTTTCTTAATTTCCTACTCCGATCTGTGTCCATAAAAAATTAGATCTCCTGTCGTCATATAGCCTGCCCTTCTCTGCCATAAATCCAATAATTTGAATATTTGCTTCTTGCATTTGAAGGCTTCCTCCAAAGGTAGTATGCTCGGCAAGTCAAAGTGATCCTGCCGAATCTATAGAAAGTACCTCAAATGGCAATATGCAAGTCAAAATAAGTTCATTTTATTTCCCACGATGAGGTCCTGACTGTACCCCCTTTCAAATAAGATTTAAATAAATAAGAATGTTAAATTAAAGATAGCCATATATCGTCGATATAGAGACAAAAGTGCGTCGAAAATTAAAATATGTCGATAGTGCCATGGTTTTTCCGCCATGATAAAAAAAATGAAGTATTAATCCATGAATGTTCAAAACATGGAAATATTTCGTGGAAAAATATGCCCATATGTATTAGTGACAATAATTTAAATTATAAGACATTCACATTAACTAACTTCCTTTTCTTCAATATTTATAACAAATCATCCACATTATTTAATGTTGTTCGAAAATTATATTGAATTGACATGCTATTTATGATGTAAGGACGTGGATGTCATAATACTCCAATACACATTATTTATCCTTTGTATTCAAATTTCAACATTAATTCAGGGAAAGTTGTCAACCTATTCATGTCGCTAATTAAGACGGTGATTTTACTTTTCCATCATTTCAAATTATTCGAAAGCATGCAAGCACAAATGATTTGTAATCACAACAAATATATATTTATGAACTGTATATGATTATTGTTGGTCACTCTATATACTCATTAATCTTTGTAACAAGCAGAGTGCTCAATATAAATTGCCAACCCAGGGAAGTTTGTTTATTTTAAAGGTAACTAGCAAAATATATGCATAAATATTTTAGTAGTTGATTAATGAAATAAAAATCATTTAATCCTAATCAGTGCTCAGTCAACTCAGCTTCCTGTAAAACCAAATTAAATTATCAATCTAAGAACTTTAAAGGACTTGTAATTCCTACAATATCAACCCTGCGATTTATGATCTAAGAACGGATCAATCTAGAATTACTTTTGCAGAAAGTTAAATCTTGTTTTACCAAATCAAAGCAATCACAAATCATTAATTAAAATAGCTAATCTATAAAAGCAATGATCTATCTAATCCAGTAAACTCTAAGAAAGATAAATGACAATACTACACAGGAGTTGAGCAGGTCTGTAACAGATACGACTAATTAACACACTTTGCATAAAGAAAAGGATTATCCTACACAGTCGATTGTCACACCACACTATCACAGTAATCCAAAGGAAAATATAATAATGTTTTTTTTAATTAATGGTGTTGCATCTATATATGAATGCATCAAATGAAATTTCACTATAAACAGTAATAACTAAACTAAAACATGTACTACTACCAGCAACTCTGTAAGAACATGGGCCCTAGACTTCAAATAGAGATGCAGTTGAAGGCTTTACAAAATCTAAAACAAAACGGTATTGAAAATTGCTGCTCCTTTTATTAGAATGATCAAAATACAGTTACAATCTCCTCTAATATGATCTTTATCAAATTGCCAACCCTTGGCTTCAATTTCCTGTTCATACTTATACAAAAATGGAACAGTTCAGTTACACCAATATTCGGATTCCATGAATATCTACGATATTTAGGTTGCCGAATTAAACAAGAACAATTACGACTATTATTACATTGCATAAGATCAACTCACAACAATGAATGAACTTTTAATTGAACTGTTTCATAGGCCGAACGTGTTATAGCTAATGAGGAAAGATGCTCAGGAAATTTTAGCTAAATGCATGGAAGGAAATCTGATATTCTCTTATCAACAACGTAGACCAGATCATCAAACGGGAAACTGGTGCCAAGATTTATTCATCTTTGAATGCAGCGAGTTGTTACACTTGTGACACCTGGATATTCAAGTCTTTCTTATGAACTAATAACAAATCAGTGCAGATGAAAGATAAAGTTCATAATTATAAGTAAAATCAAGAATTAATTAAATAAGTAATAATGATTTAAGGAATTAATGCTTGTTATCTTGGAAAGGATAAATATTAAGTTGTAAATAGGACGAAAAAATAGGGAAAAGGGGATAAACATAGTGAGGAAAAAAGGGTAATTTCATCACTCAACATCGCCCCCCAACTATCCAATTGCTTGTCCTCATGAACATCTCCAACTAGTCTGAATTTGAATTGGATTCAAGACTTTTCCTGTGAAAATTAGTGAGGTTGAAGGAAGACTCTGGTTTCTCCCCTACCTGCAATAATCCATTTATTGTGATCAAATTATCCCAACAATCTCTTCCTTCCTTCTTGGTCATCCTATAAATACTCCTGTATTTCCTATATGGCCACTAGATGAGTGGAAATCTGAATTTCAGTCCTAGCTAGCTCGACCCACATGTCTCCATGCACTTAATATAACCTGACAGTCTGGACAAAGCATATTTAAAATTTTCAAAGAAATATGAGTCCCTTTCCTTTAAATATATGGGAGGAACCTCCCATCAATGACTGCTCCCTTTCAATTCATAGTCCTCTTGCTGAGAGATCAAACTAACACAAGTGGAAATGAATTTTTGCTAGAATACAGCCAACTAATTGAAATTTTCAGGGAATGAAAGATGTTTCTTATACCTAGAAATCAGAGGTACATGAGCTTGAGGTTCACCATGAATCCACAAAGTGGAATTGTCCTCATTCCTATGAATGGTTTGAGAGGAAACCCACCAATGCATATGATTAGTGAAAAAATAAGTAAATTCTCTCATATGAATATCCTTAATATGAGGAACTATATTATATTGAGATTCCATCAAGCAAGACATCTCATGCAAGTATAATTCACACAACAAATTTTGCTCAAAAAAATTACTCTAGGTGAAAGTTTCCAAGAACTGGGGGGTTGTCACAATTTTCCAAGGTCGCCCTTCTTTTAAATCCCTTATTTTGAACAGATTCCTCTATTCAAAAAGTAACATAGGATAATATGGATATGGATCTATACAGCTCAATAAATCCTGAGTTAAGGTAAAAATTTGTTCCTTTTATTTCTACATAGACTTGTATTTCCTTAACTCTTTCAATTCCTCCTACATTTTCTCCCAATGAATTTTCTGGAAGAAAATATCCTCGATCAACTTTTCCCTTATTTATTGAATAGTATTTTTATTCTCAGACAAATAAATCATTCCTTTATCATATTGACTCGCATGATATTTCTATTTACTCACCTCGAGTTTCAATAATGACAATTATTTTTCCAATTCTTGATTATCTTCATCTATGACTGAGTTTAGTGACATTGCAACTTCCTTTTTGTACTGTTGGTTCTTGTGTTTTAGTAGTATTTGTATGTGTTGTTGCCTCTTGCATTTCAATAGCTACTGCTACTCTAGTTTGAATTTTTGCTTCACAAGTTTTAGTAGCTACTGTTTGAATTGTTGCTTCAAAAGTTTCAACAACTTTAGTTTGAATTGCAGCTTCAACAACTGGCTTTAAGAACGATAGTTCCTATTTAACAACGTTCAAATCCTGTACTTATTCCTTAATATCTCTAGTTTGAGTCGCATATTTAGCAACGTACTTTGAGGGTGTTGGTTCTTGTGTTTCAGCAACCTGCTCTGTTTTCATCCTTTTAGGACACTGAGGTTTTTCCTGAACTATATCTGTGTCACCTGACTGTTGTGCTTGATCTGAAAGTATATTAGTATCCTCATAACTACTTCCAGAGGGAATAAATTTAGTATTTCATGAATGTCGAGGCTGAATTGCATCATTCTCTTGTAATTCATGATCAGGAATAACGTTGAATTCCATCCTCATTTCCTTTGTTGATTCCACATTTGGTGTCTCATCTCTCCCTTGGTTTAAATGTGCTAATTTACAGGATTCTACTTTCGTATTCACAACCTTATATCTTGACAATTTGAACAAATCCCCAAATTTCGGGCATAAAAGTTCCTGATTCTTTGAAATGGAATGTGGGTTTCCCAACTGGTCAACAAATTCTGCTAGCGTTTCTAAGCCTCGTGTTACCTTCTTTTTACTAGATTCCTTCCATCTCTGTAACTTCTCTCAAAGTGCTTATGCATCTTCTTTCAACAACTCATTTTCACTCAACAAATTTTCTAACTGAGGTTGGCCTTCAATAGGTTCTTGTGTCTCAGCGGATTCCATAGGTATATTTCCCCCTAGTTCTTGTGCTGCAGCAGATAACCTAGGTATTAAAATAGGGATTTCAACATCCGTTGCCTCTACTACCCAAGAAGCTCTGGTCCTTCTACTTTTTGTAAGACTAGATGATTGTCCCTTAAGTATTGATCTTTTCTTCTTTCTTTGTGGCATAAGAAGAACAAAAACTTCTCATGTTTCTGCCAAGGGTTCCTCTTCCTCAATTATAGATCCTATTATCTCAAAGGAGGATTCAATATAAAAAAATTGAGTATTTATTTCCCAAAAATCCCTTGTTCCTAATCTTCTTCCTCTTCTACTGCCGCATTCGCAGCTCCAACTTCCATTGTTGCTGCTTCTGCAGTTGTTCCAACTTTTGTTTCTATTGTCACTATTATTACAGCTGCTAATGGAATTGTCTCTTCTACTACCACCATCATCCCAACCATTTTCTCTATCAAGTTTATTGCTATTGCAGCTTCCCCTGAATCTTTTTCTTGATCATCTCCACCTTCTTCCAACTCTTCACCCGTCCCCCCAGTTGAACCTAAGGAGCTTGGTTCAACCTCTCTTTATCCAACATGTCCTACTGCAGGTGCCCAATGAACCCCAACTCCAGAAACAAATTTCTCCCATGTTAGGGTATGTCGTGCCAAGGATCTTTGCACCATCAATTTAATTAACCCATGGTTTGTTACAGAAGGAAATGGGTGTCTATATGTCTTAACATAGTGTGTCGTATTTTGAAAAGTGCGTAAAAGCTAAAATGGAATATTTAACAGTCTACCATGGTGTAAATGGGAAAGTAGGTCAAAATCATAAATGTATACAATTCTATATCTTCCTTCGCATTTAATGTACCATTTTTGGAATATAGCAACCTAATCCCGGGGTCTTGGTAATGTCTCGAGTACTATTCCCATGCACCTTGGATGAACCTTCTCCATTGCTACCAGGAAGTATTCAACCTCTCTCAAATTATGTCTTTTCCAAAAAAACCATTGATTCCCAATCCTGGGAAGCCCTATCACTTCTGCTAAATCATGTTCTGATACATCTATTCTTAATCCTATGATTTCTGAATGGTCTCCGTTCAAATTCATGGCAAACTGGAATGTCGTTTCTTCATGAAAACCATTCGGTGTTTGGAAGTATTCAATCCATACAGCTTCAGAAAAGATGGAAAATATTTCCATGTTCTCATGCATGGCGTCTAAATTATTGGGTTCATATCTGACTAGAGGACCCATACTATTTTTCCTTTGCTAACTGTGATGGAGGATGTAGCAATTTGAAGTATCAGGCGTTAGAGTTGTAGCAGTCAAACACAACAATTGAATAGCGAGGGTTCATATTGATATCTTTGAAATGTTGGTGGAGTTAAGAACAAAATATTTTAACGAATTATCGTGCAGGTTTGAATAGGACAATGGTCGTTAACTTACATGGATTAAAAGGTAGAATGCAATAACTACAACTATATCAGTTCACACTTGATCATACTCATAATTAGAACTCGTACCTTGTCATCATCATCTGAGCCGTCATTTTCCTGATATTCTTTCCTTTCATGCTAAAACAATCAAGAGGGGTATAATTGTGCACATGCATTAGTAGAACAAACCATCCGTTGTCTAATAAGCAGGTTGAATATGTTCATGTTAGCATTGATTTCCTGGACGCGTGGAAGGACTATCTCAGAGTGGTGGATCGTTGGCAGAATATCATCATGAAGCAAAAATATTTGGTTGAAAATCCACCCGATATGCGATGAAATTTTAGTGATACTTTTAGCAAAAATACTAGTGGAATTACAATGGAAAAATGGCCAAATTCGTGAGAAAAATGTGAGAGTTGCAGTGGAAAATGGCCAATTTTAGTGGTAAAAGTAGCAGAGTTGTAGCGAAAAATTATCAAATTTAGTGGAAAAAGTAGCGGAGTTGTAGCGAAAAATGGCCAATTTTAGTGGAAAAAGTAGCAGAGTTGCAGCAGAAATGACCAATTTTAATGGAAAAAGTAGCGGGATTGCAGTATCAAAAGACCAATTTGGTCTGAAAAATAGTAGAGCTGCAATGAGAGTACAACAAATATGAATAAGCAATTAGTGGAATTTCAGCTGAAATTTTTTGAACAGAACTTGATAAAAGCATGGAAAAATGACGAACTTTCCAATAGAGGTTTGCAATCTTGTTCACTTTTTATTTCAAGGAGTAATACCAATGGAGAAGGATATTTTAAAATTATGCAATCACTTGTCCCATCACAACTGCTTCTTTTGCATGAAGCTTCACGCGAATTCATGTTCACAATTATCAAAAACAATAAACCAATTATAGCTAAGAAAAAAAAGGAAATCAAACGATTTATTTATACATTTTCTGTGTGGAATTTGCAGTAGATTTAAAAAAATTTAGAAACAAGGGAAAACCCCTGCTCTTGTACCAATTAATAGTCTGGATCAGATGTAGCATGAGAGATAAACGCATCCTTTGAGATAGGTATATGATAAATCTGTAACCAATAACCATTCACAAACATAGGTGTCTGGTTTTCATTGATAGTGGTCAAATGGACGGTTCCATTGCCAAATACCTTATTTATTCTGTAGGGTCCCAGCTATCTTGTGCATAAATTTCCCTTGAAAACCCTTTTGACTCATGAATCATATAGTAAATCCTAATCTCCTTCTCAAAAAAATTTCTTTTTTATAAATATGTCATTCCATTTGGAGCACTGATGTTGAATTAATGTTGTGTGATGTATAGTAGCGATGCACTTCTCATCAAGTTCATTCAATTGACTCAATCGGTTATTCTAATCCTCCGTTAAGTCCATATTTTCCTCTATAGTTGTTCTCAGGGTTTTGATTTCAAACTCAATAGGGAAAACAACATTCTTTTTGTACACCAATTTATATGGGGAGAAACCTGTAGTGTTGTGCCATGTAGTACAATAGGCCCATCATGCTTCTGGAATCCTTTCATCCCAATCCTTACGGTGGATTTTCATTTTTTTTTGTAAGGATTTCACCGATTACCTTGTTGATGCTTTCCATTTTTCCATTGGCTTGTGGATGATATGGTGAGGTAACTCGATGCTAAATATGGTACTTCTGAAATAAGGCTTCCATTTTGCGGGGCACAAACTGCGGTCCTCGATCTGTTACTATTTCTATGGGTACTCCAAAGAAGGTGAAGATCTCTCCATATAAGAATACTATCACACTTTGATTATTGACTTTTACCAAAGACACAACCTCCACCCACTTACTCATATAATCAGTGAAAACCAAGATATAAATATTTTTGTCTTGATGGAGGGTTGATAGGCCCTACAAAGTCCAGAGCCCATTTTTGAAAAGGTTCAACCACTAATTATGGCTGAAGCAGAATTTAATCCAATTTGTTCGGCTGGCCCATTCTATGGAAGTTGGCATAGGCTTGAGAATACTTCTTTGCATCCTGAAACATAGTTGGCCAAAAATAGCTCATTTGTAATGCTTTATGGCCAGTTCTTTTATTAGAAAAATCGCCCTCCTATAGGGATCATCATGGCAGGCATTTAGAATGTTGTGGATCTCATATTCCCTCACATAACACCTATTTCCAAATCAGGCCATGTGTATAAGAGGTGATCTCTAATCTAGCAATATCTCACACTCTGTTGTATAATCCTTCTCTTTTCACGTTTGGATAAGTGTGTGTTGGAAGTATACCTGCAGCCAAATAATTAGCAATGTTAGCATACCATGGGGAATAAGTTGAGACTACGAACAAGTGTTTATCAAGAAAGGATTATTTGACTGGTGAATCATCATCATTATTGGTCATTCGAGAAAGGAAATATGAAACCACATTCTCCTTCCCTCATCTATCAATAATAGTTATATCAAATTTCTGAAGTAGCAACAAGCAGCCACTCTAGATTTAGTAATAGGTTTATTCATTAAATATCTAATAGTTGAGTGGCCAGTATGTACAAAAGTAGAATATCCAGTAATATAATCCCTAAATTTATTAATGGCATAAAAAGTAGAAATGAACTATTTTTCTGTTACCATATAGTTCAGTTCAACAGGAGCCATATTCTTATTGACATATTAAATAGTGTATGTGTTGTGACCTTCTTGATGTCCCAAAACTACTCCAATGGTAGTATCTGAAGCATCAAAAGAGATGTGAAAAGGAAGGGCCCAATTAGGCCCTCTTAGGATAGGTGTTGTAGATAACATTTTATTAAGTTCTGCGAACACTGCTTGGAATTCCTTCGTCGAAACAAATTGTGCATTTCATCAGTAAAGTAAATAGAGGGGATTCCAATTTAGAAAAAAAATTCTATAAATCTCCTATAATAGCGAGCATGACCAAGAAAACTCCGTACCTCTTTTTTTGACCCAGGAGTAGGAATATTTGTAGTTACCTTTATCTTATCCAGCGCTACCTAGATTCCTATAGCAGAGATAAAATGCCCAGTAAATATACCTTTGCTCATCATCATATGAAACTTTTCAGTTTTCAAGGATGGGTGGGTTTGTTTGCAGCGTTCTAGAAATTTTTCCAAGTTCCTTAGAGCTTCATCAAAATTGTTACCATATGGAGTGAAATCGTCCATAAAAACTTACATGCAATAATTTACCATCTCAGAAAAAATACTAATTACCGCTCATTGAAATGTAGCTAGCGCATTACACAACCAAAAAGGGAGCACCCTATATGAAAAGGTGCCCCAAGGACAAGTGAAGGTGGATTTGTCTTGGTCTTCAGGGGCAATCTAGATCTGGTTATATCCACTAAAACCATCCATGAAATAAAATAATCATTTTCCAGACAAGGTGTCTAAAACTTGATCGATAAAAGGTAAAGGGAACTGGTCTTTCTATGTTGCTTTATTCATTTATCTGGAATCTACACAGATTCGTCGTTTCCCATTTTTATTGGGTACAATCATTAGTGGGGAAACCCACTCACTGTCTAAAATAGGATAAATATAACCTTCCTCCGAAAGTTTCTGGATTTCTTCCTTCACAATGTGTCTTAAATTCGAGTTCATTCTGCGTTGAGGTTGGTGTACGGTCTTAGAATCGTTCTTGATATAAATATGGTGAGTCAACAGTCATGATGGGATACCCCTAATGTCTGTATATTACCAAGAAAAACACCCCTTATGGTGTTTCAGCAATGTAACCAGGCGTTCCAGTTCATCAGTCTTGATATTGGGATTAATATTCAATCATTTCCTTGGTTCAATTTCTACTGGAACACTCTTTGAATTTTCAATTACTGGGATTATTTCAGTGTTTTGGACTAGGGATTCTTATATAATTTATTCATGTTCTTGTTCTTTTATGGTGTTGTTCAAGATCTGATAGGATTTTCTGGTGACAGACATAATGTAACACTCCTAGAACTCAAAAATAAAGATTTTTATTTATTTCAGAAAACATTATGTTAAATTTATTGTAAAGTTTTTATGACCAAGTTGGTCAAGGATGACTGTAATTGAATAATTATTTATTTTAATAATTAAATAGAAGAGAGAATTATCCAAAGGAGAATGTTGAATGAGTGTTCACTGACCCACTAGGAGGAATGAGAAACTGTAGAAGGCTGGTTGACAAGTGGCATCCCTAGCATTTCACTTTCTCGTTGTTGCAGGAAGCATAATCCCTAAAATTGCGGTCATGTTCCCTGAGAGGAGGAACTGAGAAGGTGGCTCATTTAATTCCAAAACTGACCCAAAGACCTAGGAAATATTATAAATACCATCAAATTGAGCAGGAGGCTCACTACATTCTATTTCCAAGTGAATGAACCTTGTGACTGTTGCAAACTTAAAATTCAGGCACACAAAGAATTTGATGAGGGAATAGCTAAAGTGGAATTGTTGAGTTAAGTCTGCTACTAAGTGCTAAGTTACAACAAGTTTTGTGTGCGCTATTATCCAATGATATTCATCCTAGTGGTTCAGTGAACATGCTTGGGGTCCTAAGAAAGTAATCTTGGCTGCTTCAGGAGACGGTTGGGTGGAAAAGTCTCCCTTGGGTGTTTGTCCCCCTTCTGGAAATTATCTAGGTTTTTTGTTATTTATCTATGATTTATTTATGTATTAGTATTTTTTTAATGAGAAGTTTAATGATAAATGTTTGTATTATGCTGAAGAAGGAAGTTGTAATTACTTTCATATAATGTTATAGTCAGTTTTGATATTCAACGATTATAAGCCAAACATTTCTTCTTTTTCATGGATTTTAAGTTATAATAACATTAACCTAATTAATATTGTTTTTCCAATGTTATCCAAAACCTCTTTTATCACCTAAGAGTTCACTCGGTTAGTTTTATGAAATTAACAGTGTTAGGGTTTTAAAGAAATTAACTTTAAAACTTCTGTAGAACCTCTTTCAAGACCTTACAGTCTCTTCAGAGGTTTTATTAAACAGACTAATTATATAAGTATATCTTTTAGTATTAACTAAACTCTTATATTTAAGGTGTTCACATCAAAGACGAACCTCAAGGATATTTTAATCCACTTCCGAAACATTATTATTTTATAAGTAATAACATTTATATATTATATGGTTTTACAAAACCAACATCAAACATTGAACTGAAAAAAATATCAAAACCTTACAATCTCGTATCGTATATATGTATAAAAATAAAAATTCAATCTACGACCGAGCTTTGGCCTCACCAGCTAAACCCTAGTTATAGGTACGGAAAACGAATTTTTCAAGGATAAAATAATAAATAAAGAAATTTTAGAGATCGGACCCGATTAAGGATTTCAGTTAAGGGAGCTTCATTAAGGGATTTATGGCCCATCCAATTACAAAATGTAAATAAGAATACTAAAATGAGAACATCGACAGGCCACATCGTTGGTTACAAGCTGAAGTTCATTTTAGTATTATCAACTGCTTTTAAAACGTAAAAGAGTTTTTCGCAACAACCTTATGGCTTAATAATAAATATAAAATAGTAAAAAAATTGAATCAACTTGATAGTAGCCTCATGGCTTGTTTAAACCACTCATATTTATTCATCCAGGAAACCAAAGTTCGAATCCCATAGGATTCTTTACACCTATACATTAAAATATAACTAGAACAAAGAAATGCCCTCTTGGATTAGTAATTACTTTAAAATAGTAACAATATTTTACACAACTAGAATCATTTTGACAATGGCCTCACGACCTTGCTCAAGAGAAATAAAGGAACAAATATTGGCCACATAGCAAAAATAGTTTCGTAAATAAACAACGCTACAGTATTGTTAATCAAGTCATAAAGACACCAACAAAAATCCCTCACAGGTTTCTTTATAAAGAAAGCAAATATCTACATATTGAAGAGACAGTCATAGGGTTCTTCTTTACATTTAGAAAAAAACATAACCCTTCTACTGTTCATTTAAAAAATCCATTTACATAGTAACTTTGACTCCACAGTCGAAGGGTTCCTCGATTATGGTTTCAGATGCAAAATTCCTCATGCTACCATAGAAAACTTATCACTTTCATACCAAAATACAAGCATAGAGATGGAGTCCCAATTATGCCATGGAAAACTGTAAAACCCCATTTTTGACCCTGTTTGCATTAAATGTATATGATGTATATATTGTAATTAATCGTGGTGTGGAGCTACAACAAAAATCCCCACCATGGATTATCGTTTTTATGTTTCAATGATTAAACTCCTTGCCGATGGTATTTTGTGCTTCCCGGCACATTATAATTTTGAACATCATGTAAATATGCAATTTAATTAAAAACCCACAACCAGCTATGTCAATGCAACAAATAATGAGACGGGGGCATGATTTCATAAGGATAAGGCAGGGGGGATATTCAAACCTTTGGGACCAATGGGGAAAAGCCAAATGTCAAAGGGGGGACCCATCAAAACTGTCAACTACCTTTCTTGTCTTATTCACCCAATCATTTATTACTGCCAGAAGTTGGTTGAGTTAGTTATTGCATGAGATGGGAAAGGTATGAAAGCCGAAATTCAAATTGGAGAAGCCATGATTTATGGGAAATACATTTTGACTCCTTTGGTAAGTAAAAACCCAAAAATGTATGCCATCTACCATGCTTTCATGTTTTGGATATTTTTCCTCACCATTCTTCCTTCACGTGAGCTCTCTCAGGCTTCCAAAACTTCCTGTGTGTGTTTTCATTCCACATTTTTGGTTGTTGGCTTAATTTTCCCATGGATGGGAGGTCGTTTTTGTAATGCCAAGGATTGGGTTGGTTTTCCTCATGTTTTTGGAGCTGCTAGTGCATTTTCCACTCTCATGCACTTGTTTTTGTCTTCCTCACGCATGAGAAGCTTGGCCTCAGGAAGATATTAGCGTTTTGCATTTTCCCTTTCACGATTTGGGTCTGTGTGGTGATTTTCATTCATGTTGGGGTAGTTCTCATTATTCTATGCAAGTTGGAAAAATCGTTGTTGATTTCTCCACGAATTTTGGGTGTTGTGAATCATTTTGGCCACTTTAGGGACATAAACAACTCTAGAATTTGTGTTGCTCAGTCTGAGCCATTTTAATTAATTTCCATACCCGATTTGGCCTCTATGGTGTGTTTCCCTTGAAATTCCAGAACTATGAATTGTTGTGTATTCTGTGGTTGTTGGTCTCTGGACTGTTTGGGATTGGAATGGATCCTGTGTGTGCTTGATAAACCTAGTGTGTGCAGGAGCCTCACAGACAGAGCTAGAGGGCCGGCTTTCTTCTCTACACCCCCTGAATAGCACTGGAATGGAATTCATGGCCTAAGGGACTATGTAGCAGATAAGGGAATGATTCCTTGTCTTGGGTGTGTGTGGATGTCTTAGAGTTTAGGCTAGCTCTGGTGAAAGTGTTCTTAGCTCTTCAATGAGCCCACTAGCTTAGCACCCAGCGTTTCCAGCTCCTTGTTAGCCTGATAAACCCAACTGTGTTGGATTTGCTGAGTTTTGTGTATCCTTGGCTAAGTGTGAGCCTGCTAGTTTCCCCTTATTCCTTATGGAATCATGCCTAGACTGGGGGTGGCAATGTTGCTGAGTGATTGGTGAGCACACTGGCCTATGGTTGGGTGGAACGTTGCAGCGATGTAGCTGATTGTGGGACAAGCTTCTTCTAAGATACGTATTCTTGTGACTAAATCCTTGCAACTGTGTTTGTTTTATAAATCCATATGAACATGTTAAATGCTGTGAATGAATGAAACTACTTCCGTTGTTTGATAGTAATTTATGCATCTATGTATGTTTAAGTTCAATGCATTTTATTTTATGTTCATGGGGCTAGATTTCCCAGAATGTTAGCATTATAGCTGCGTCCTCTCACTGGTAGAAGGGTGGGGACATGACAAAAACATAGGAAAAACCATGATGATACTAGTCTCAGAGCCACATGAAGGTAGGTAATATGTCTTACCTGAACAAAAGGTATTTATCCTCACCTCGTCCAACTAAGAAATTTTTACCATAGTCTGTTTGCGACATTATCATGCATGTAAACAATACAGGGGTCATTATACTAAAACTTAAAGATAACTGACCATAGAAAATAATTTTTTCAAACCAGTGAAGGGATTACCTACTATAAATGAATTCAAAATTAACAACAACATTCTAGTCACCAGTTTTACTAGCTCACATAACCAAAACCACGTAGCAAAACTACAAGTGTGCAGATAAGGAGGAAGGTTGTCAAGGGCCGAGCAACTCCGCTCATCCACGTTTAAAACCACTGTAAAATTGCGTAGAACTACAGACAGAGGACATATGTACTACACAGAGCATAAAATAACAACCAAACGATATGAGGCTTCAAGAAAAAGGTAGACACCTCTTTCAAGGCACCATAAACCTTTAGGGTTTTTCCTCATGGTAATTTTCTGCTAGCTAGAGCATTCAAGGCCTTCACGTGGCATGTGTAATGTCAGCTTTAACAAAAAGTCGAACCACATCATATCAACCTTTATTTCTTCGATAACCTTGGTCGCATTATGTTTCTTGCATTTTCTTTTAACATAGGATAATGTTGGGTTTTCTTGTCCCCTTAGTCCTTGGCTTAGGATAAGTGATATCTCCTAGCTTAGGACTTGTTTTATATTTTAGCTAGCAGTATTTAAGCCTAGTTGTTTTCACCTGCACAAAGAAAACATAGGTTTTTATTTAGCCGTCAAAGCTGAGTAATACATGTGACCCATTTCCCTAGCCGATAGGAATGTTCAAGGGCTGAAAGGAGCATAAAACAACATCCCCAAAACTTTTATCCAACAGAAAATAAAAATAATTTTAACAACAAAAGTAAGTAGTGACATTATAACATTACTTGCATCATAGTATTTTCACAAAAGGAACATCTGGTTTACAATGCTAAACATATTTTAAAGGTCATAAGGATCTAATTTTTTCCTCATATCTTATAGTTAGAATTAAGATACATTTAGTTGGTAGTCACAACTAGTAAAGAACGTAAATCATAACATCTTATGGAGTATCATATTAGTATTTTACGGATTGGTATATATATAAATAAATAATTATTTACGTAAATAGGAGATGTTACATGTGGTATCAAAGTGAGTTTCAAAACACTAGGCATGATTGGCTCACTCACATACAAACTAGAAACAAAATATACTGACCATGTGTTAAATTTATTTCTGTACAAAAATATAAAATTTGTTTTGCAGGAAAATGGAAGGTGTTGAAGCATCTGTTGAAAATGGATCTCACCACAATAATCCAAAAAACATTTATGTGGAACTAAATAATCAACCCTCAGAGTTACTACAAACAGTGAAAGAGTTAAAATATGAACTACAAATAGTGAAAATAGATAATGAAATAATTTAGGAACTAAATCAGATTTTACTAGACAAAATACACAATAGAGGAAAAGATAAAAGAAATGCATATGACACTGATTCTGAAATAGTATCATACAAACACAAGGGTAAGTAAGTAGAATATTCTGACAGTGAATCTTCTTCATAAGTTAACGCAAGTTCGCATAGAGGTAGGTATAAATACATAAGTGAAATTAGTGAAAGCGACCATAAACCTAGGAAAAGGAAGTATAAACCTTATGAAGAAATCTCTCGATAATTTAAAAAGATAAAGTCTCCCATGTTCAAAGGGAAAGTATAAAAGGGTGAAGAAGTTGAGGCTTGGTTATCGGGAATAAAGAAGTACTTCCATATTTATAACTACTTTGATGGACTGAAAGCTCACATGGCTATCTACAACCTAACCGGAAAAGATGACATCTGGTGGCAGGACATAAAAAGAGTAAAAAACCTTAAGGAAAAGTATTTAACCTAGAGAGTCTTTAAAAAGTATTTTAAAAGGCATTTTTTATCTGAACAATATTATGCAAAAAGAGCTAAATACTTTTTTGAACTAAAACTGGGTTCAATGTTAATGAAAGAGTTAAGTAGAAAATTTCTAAGTTTCTTAAGATATGTAACATATATAATTGACGAAAATCCTAAAATACAAATATTTTTAAGATGTCTTCCCACTAGTTTCAAGGACCGAATTGATTTTGATAATCCAAAAACCCTTGAAGAAGTAATGAGAAAAGCTGACTTCTTCTACGAACAAAGTAAAAAGAGAGAAATCATACCTAACTGGAAGAATAAGAGAATAAGTAACTTTGATCAGAAGAGAAAATGTTTTAATTATAATAAAAAATTTGGAAATAATTCTCGAAATTTCTCTAAGAATAATTATCAAGGAGCATATTTTAAAAATAAAACAGAGCAAAATACTACAGCACCAAAAGACATGGATATGCCTAACAATTATGTTTAAAAATAATGAACATAAGAAACCTATAAAGTGTCGGGAATGTCAAGGACCGCATTATGCCAAGTATTGTCCGAACAGGAAGGGAAAATTCAGAAATGTGCATACCATTTAGGAAGAGGAGACAGTTGGAGATGTAGCAAATGAAATGCCTAGAATAAATGCATCCTTCAAGAATAGACAAGATGACCATCAAATTGCCATGAAGGAAGTACAAGGTATGATACAAAACCAATCTATTTCTATTCTAATTGACCTTGGTGCTAGTTTAAGATATGTATCACTTAACATAGTGGAAAAATGAAAATTATCTTCGAAAAAAGTTTGAAAAGTCTTGGTTGGTCCAATTAGCTACAGGGACTAAAACGAAAGTAGTTAATTATGTTGAAAACTGGGATTTGTTTATGAGTCAGTTCAAAACTCAAGTCAAGTTAAATTTTCTACCGTTAAGATCTTATGATGTTTAAATAGTTATGGATTAGGTGGAAAAACATCAAGTAATTTTAAATTATTTTCAAAAAACATTTACTTGTTTAAATGATAAGGGAGAAAGGATTACAGTCAAAGGAATACCTAGGAAAGTTTCTGTTAGACAAATATTAACCTTACAGATGAAGAAGGATGTAATAAAAGGTTGTAAAGTCTTTTCTATACATGTAAGAAATAACGAACAAATGGATAAAAAAGATAAGATGAAATTCAATGCTATTCCAATCCTGCAAGATTTTTCGGATGTTTTCCAAGAAGAAATTCCAGGATTACCTCCAAAGAGAGATCTGGATTTTACAATCAAATTAGTATCAGGAGTTGTACCTAACCCAAAAGGCTCCATATCAAATGAACATTTTATAACTAAACGAATTAAAATTAGAATTGCAAGAACTAATAGACAAAAATTACGTAACACCAAGTGTATCCCCCTGGGGAGCACCTGTCTTATTCGTTAAAAAGAAAGACGATACATTACATCTATGAATACACTACCGTCAACTAAATAAAATGAAAATTAAAAATAGATATCCTCTGCCTTGAGATATTTTCAAAAATAGACTTGAGATATGGATATCATCAAGTAAGAATTAAAGACAACGATATTTTTAAGACTACTTTCAGAACTAGTTGCATGCACTATGAGTTTGTGGTTATTCCCTTTGGGAAAACAAACACTCCAACAAATTTTATGTGCTTAATGAAAAGTGTCCTTAAAAAATACTTAGATAAATTTTGAGTCGTCTTCATACATGATATACTAATTTATTCTAAAATGAAAGAAGAACATAATGAACACTTGCAGATAATACTACAGGTTTTAAGAAAACATAAATTGTATGCCAAATTCAGTAAATGTGAATTTTATAACGATAAGATACAATATCTAAGGAATGTGATATCTGAAGAAAGGATATCAGTAGACCCAGATAAGACAAAATTAATAATTGCTTGGCATGTTCCTAAGGATGTAATTGGTGTACGATCATTTATAAGAATAACGGGTTATTACAGGAAATTTATAGAAGGATTCTTGAAAATCTCAAACCCCATAACATCATTATAGAAAAAGGGAAAAAGATTTGTCTGGGATAAAAGGTGTGAAGAAATTTTCAATAAATTAAAAGAACTATCAGCTACTGCACCCATATTGAAAATTGCAGATCCAGACAAAGATTTCATTGTATGCACTGATGCATGCAATGAAGGTTTGGGTGGAGTACTGACACAAGAAGGTCATGTAATTGCTTATGAATACAAGAAGTTAAAAAAACCTGAAAATAATTATGCAACTTATGAATTATAATTGGATACCATAATCCATGCTCTAAAAATGTGGCGCCATCATCTAATAGGTAAAAGATTCCTACTAATTTCTGATAACATAATTTTGAAGTATTTGTTTGATCAACAAAATCTGAACGCAAGGCAATCTAGATGGTTAGATTTCCTTAGCGAATATTATTTTGAAATCAAACACATAAAAGGAAAGGAAAATAAAGTGGTTGATGCCTTAAGAAGAAATGCAATAACAAATTTTATAGCTGCCATTAGCAATTATAAAATAGAATTAGATGATAAATTGGAAGAACGGATAAAACTGGACACATAATACCAAAATATAAGAGAAAAAGTAACTCATAATGTATCTAAAAATGTAAATACAGATTACATTTTAAATGAAAAGGATTAATGTTGTATAAAAACTGACTTTCTGTGCCTAACATACCAGAAATTAAACTGTTGATTTTGAATGAAGTACACAAAAGTCCTTATTCCGAACATCTAGTGTATCAAAAGATGATAACAATGTTTAGAAAAGAGTATTCTTGGCCTAATATGAAGAACGAAGTTGCTGAATTTATAGCTCAGTGTATAGAATGTCAGCAAGTTAAAGCTGAGCATCAACAGCCAATAGGTCTTTTACAACCATTACCAATTCCAAATTGGAAATGGGAAGTCATCAGTCTTGATTCTATAATTGGTTTTCCTAAAAATCAGAAACAAAATGATTCAATAATGGTAGTTGTGGACAAACTAAGCAAGGAAGCATACTTTATACTTGTTAAAACAACTCATAAAGCTGCTAACATTGCTAACATCTTTATGAAGGAAATCTTTCGTTTACACAAAATTCTGAAGGTAATAATTTCTGACAGAGATCCTAAGTTTACTGGTAATTTTTGGAAATCTTTGTTTAAAATACTATATACTAAATTGAATTTCAGTACTACTTATCATCCACAAATGGATGGACAAATAGAAAGATTCAATCAAGTACTAGAATACATGTTACGAATGTATGTTAGAGACTATCCCAAGAAATGTGAAGATTATTTGCACTTACTTAAATTTGCGTATAATAATCATTATCAAGATTCAGAAAAACTTAGTTCTTTTGAGATATTATATGGTAGGAAATGTAATACTCCTATTACATGGAGTAATCCAGTAGATAGATTGATGTTAGGTCCTGACTTGTTAAAATAATTGGAACTAACAGTGAAACAGGTACAAAGCAATTTGAAAAATGCTCAGGACAGACAAAAGAGTCATGTAGACCTTAAAAGAACTCCAAAAGAATTTCGAGTAGGTGAGCATGTATTTGTTAAGGTAAAACCCAGAAAGATCTCATTTAAACTAGGAAGTTCTGCTAAATTAGCACCCAGGTATTGTGGACCATTTGAAATATTAGCAAGACTGGGGCCACTGGCATATCCGTTAGTTTTGCCACCTAATCTTAGAATACATAATGTCTTTCCTATTTCCATATTGAAAAAGTATGTGCGCGATGCTACCCATGTGATCTACTGGAATTTTATTCATGTAGAACCCAAAGGATATTTTCAGGTGGAAACAGACTGTATTCTCGACAAGAGGGAAATTTTTCTCCGAAATCACACCATTGGGCCGGTAAAGGTGCAGTGGAAACACCTTGGTCCAAATGAAACAACTTGGGAATTGGAGAGTCATATGCAAGAGGCATATCTAGATCTCTTCCACGAAGACTCAGAATAAACTTAAGCAACATCGAGGATGATGTTGAACTTAATGGGGGGCGTTTGTAGCACACGTAGAACTCAAAAATAAATATTTTTGTTATTTCAGAATACATTATGTTAAATTTATTGTAAAGTTTTTATGACCAAGTTGGTCAAGGATGACTGTAATTGAAGAATTATTTAGTTTAATAATTAAATATAAGATACACCTATCCGAAGGATACTGTTGAATGAGTGTTCACTGACCCATTAGGAGGGATGAGTAGCTACAAAAGGCTGGTTGATAAGTGGCAAGACTAACATTTCACTTTCTAGCTCTTGCAGGAAACATAATCCCTAAAATTGTGGTCATGTTCTCTGCGAGGAAGTATTTAAGAAGGTGGCTCATTTAATTCCAAAACTGACCCAAACACCTAGGCAATATTATAAATGCCATCAAATTGAGCAGGAGTCTAACTACATTTTATTTCCAAGTGAATGAACCTTGTGACTGTTGCAAACTAAAAAGTCAAGAACACGAGGAATTTGATGATGGGAGCTAAAGTGTAATTGTTGAGTTAAGTATTATGTTGAGTGCTAAGTTACAACAAGTTATGTGTGTGCTATTTTCCAGTGATATTCGTCCTAGTGGTTTAGTGAACAGGATCGGGGGTCCTAGGCAAGTAATCTTGGCTGCTTCAGGAGACGATTGGGTGGAACAGTCTCCCTTAGGTGTTTGTCCCCCTTCTGCAAATTATCTAGGTTCTAACTGTTTGTTATTTATCTATGATTTAATTCTGGATTTGTATTTTTTTTATGAGAATTTTAATGATAATAATTTGTATTATGTTGAAGAAGGAACCTGTAATTACGTTCATATAATGTTATAGTAAGTTTTGATATTCAACGATTATAGGTCAAAAATTTATTATTTTCCTTGGATTGTTATTTATAATAACATTAACCTAATTAATATTGTTTTTCCAATGTTATCCAAAACCGCTTTTATCATCTAAGAGTTCACTCGATTAGTTTTATGAAATTAACAACGTTAGGGTTTTAAAGAAATTAACTTTAAAACTTTTGCAGAACCTCTTTCAAGACCTTACGGTCTCTTTAGATTTTTTATTAAACGGAATAATTATATAAGTATATCTTTTAGTATTAAGTAAACTCTTATAATCAAGGTGCTGACATTAAAGACGGACCTCAGGGATATTTGAATCCACTTCACAGCATTATTATTTTGTAAGTAATAACATATATATATTGTACGGTTTTACAAAACCAACATCAAACATTGAACTGAAAAAAATATCAAAACCTTACAATCTTATATTGTATATATGTATAAAAATAAAATTATCAATCTACGGTCGAGCTTTGGCCTCACCACCTAAACCCTAGTAACAGTTAGGGAAAACGATGTTTTCAAGGATAAAATAATAAATAAACCAAGTTTAGAGATCATATTCGATCAAGGATTTCAGTTAACAGAGCTTCATCAAGGGATTTAAGGCCCTACCAACCACAAACTGTAAATAAGAATACTAAATCGATATCATCAACAGGACACGTCGTTGGTTTGCAGGATGAAGGTCATTTTAGTATTATCAACTTCTTTTAAAACATACAAGAGTTTTTCACAACAACCTTATGGCTTAGTAATAAATATAAAACAGTAAAAAGATTGAATCAACTTGATAGTAGCCTCACGGCTCGTTTAAACCACTCATATTTCTTCATCCATGAAACCAAAGTTCAAATCCCATAGGAGTCTTACACCTATACATTAAAATATAACTAGAAAATAGCAACACCCTCTTGGCTTAATAATCTCTTTAAAATGGTAACAATATTTTACACAACTAGAATCATTTTGACAATGGCCTCATGACCTTTCTCAAGAAAAATAAAGGAACGAATATTGGTCACATAGCTGAAATAGTTTTGTAAATAAGCAACGCTACAGTACTGTTAATCAAGTCATAAATAGACCAGCAAAAATACCTCACGGGTTTCTTTATAAAGGAAACAAATATCTACATTTTGGAGAGACAGTCATAGGATTGTTCTTTACATTTAAAACAAAACATAACCCTGCTACTGTTCATTTAAAACATTCATTTACATAGTCACTTTGAATCCACAATCGAAGGGTTCCTCCATTACAGTTTCAAATGTAAAATGCCTCACGACTACCAAAGAAAAATTATCACTTTCATACCAAAAGACAAACATGGATATGGAGTCCCAAATATACCATGGAAAATGCAGGAGGAGGGTGTCCGGGGTCAAGCAACTCACCTCCTCAACCTTTCAAACCATGATAAAATTGCATAGCATTACAGACAAAGAATGATCGAACCACACAGATCATAAACCAACAACCAAATGATACGAGGCTTCAAGAACAAGGTAGAAACCTCTTTCGAGGCACCATAAAACTTTAGGGTTTTTCTCATGGTAATTTGTCACAAGCTCGAGCATTCAAGGCCTTCAAATGGCCTGTGTAATGTCACCTTTAATACAAAATCGAACCACATCATGTCAACCTTTATTTCTTGGCTAACCTTGGTTGCATTATGTTTCTTGCATTTTCTTTTAACATAGGATAATGTTGGATTTTCTTTTCCCCTTAGTCCTTGACTTAGGATAAGTGGTATCTCCTATCTTAGGAGTTGTTTTTATCTTTTAGATAGGAGCCTTTAAACCTGGTTGTTTTCACCTACATAAAGAAAACATAGTTTTTTATTTAGTCATCAAAGCTAAG
Source organism: Pseudotsuga menziesii (assembly GCA_001517045.1). Taxonomy (NCBI): domain Eukaryota; kingdom Viridiplantae; phylum Streptophyta; class Pinopsida; order Pinales; family Pinaceae; genus Pseudotsuga; species Pseudotsuga menziesii. Next base: position 20,563 of record LPNX011042183.1, on the reverse strand, counting down.
TAAGACCTATGGCCCCTTTCCCTAGATGATAGGGAGGGTCAAGCGATGAAAGGAACATAAAAAAACATCCACAACACTTTTAGATACATTGGTTATCTCAAAAATTGTGTAGATTGAGTTAAGTATGTGTCTCTGCAAGTGTCTCAGTTGATGTTTCATCATATGTTTCAATTGGTGTTTTCAATTGGTATCTCAACATGTGTTTCAATTGGTGTTTCAGCTGGTGTTTCAACATCCTCAATAAGGGGGATTGTTGTACTGAATCAGTTTCTAAATATTCGATTCATTCCTTTTTCGGTCATAGAGGATGGAACGTCCTCAATAACAATTGGTTCAACTACCCTCCTTAATCGTAAATGTAAATCATTGAAAGAGAGGGGAAATGGAATAAGTTGGCATACTAGATATTTTGCATTGTTGCATTGCCTTATTAATAGGATTGGGGTTAGGTTGAGTAGGAAGTTGAGGATAGAGTGGTGCATCCATTAGTGTAAAAATATTAGGGAGTTGCAGCTGTGGCTACTGATACTGCACATAGGGTGCCTAATTATGGGGAAACGGGTTCCCTAGATAAGGGTTTCTCCATCCTAGAGACTAAGGGGCTTACTGGCTTGGATGTGGTTCCCATGAATTCCAAGGGGTCGGATATTGCATTGTAGGTTGCGAAGGTTGGTGCCACTATGTATTAGGATATGAGTATTGTGGAGGAAATTGATTGTTAACATTATTCAAGTAATTTAAAGGTGTAGTCTCATCATTTATACCTAGAATCTGAGGTTTCCACAACTTCTTCTCAGAGATAAAATAGGCATGTTCTATGTCCATATTGGATGCTTGAAAGATTGCTTTGTCCTTTGGAAGTGAAGGGAAATATTTAGCGTCATGTTCCAACTTGCACAAACCACATACCTCTAGCTTATCAAGCAGGCATTCCCTCAACGGGTGCTTCTTTCTGCATTCAGGGAAGAATACCCTAAGTACCAGATCTTTAGATGCTTGCTTCTTTTTGTCTTTCATGACATCCATCTGCAAGGAAATGGAACTCATCATATTAGTTTTAAAGTTCTCAAGAAGATTTCCTATCTCTGCCTAAGTAGCCCCTCCACTAGATGACTTTTGAGCTCGTGAAAATATATCTTGTTCCATTATACTTGTTCCAGAATACCCTCTAGAGTATCGTCAAAATAAGTCCACAATATGATCGAAAGGTTCTTTGGAGATGTCTCCCTTCCCTAATAGATTAAGCATGTCAAGAAAGACTTCTCTTATCCCACGCAACAAAAAAATATTAAAGTTTTCCCTTCCAATATTGGTATGTTTACCTGATCTATGTACATTATATAGAAGACTTTCTACAAAATCCTCCAAACTTTCATCATCTTTATGCACCATATTAAATAGTTCTTCTCTCTTATCCTTTGTTCTGCAATATTCTTGGTACTTCACAAGAAATACATGTTTCATCTGATCCCATGTTGTAACAATCTTGCCACCCAAACTCATAAACCATCGTAAGGAATTGTATTTCAAGGTGGTGGTAAATAATTTCAATTTCTCCTCACTAGATATATAGTCATAACTTCGACAGAGAATGTCAAATTTGAAGAGGAATTCATCTAGATCCTCTGTAGACTTCCCATGAAAGTGCGGTAGTACTGAAGGTTAAATATTTTTCATAGGGTCATGCCCAGTTGTTTGTCAAATAGGGAACTGAAGTGTAGCAATTGTATACTCATGCTGAAGGTCACCGTTATTGTTATCATTGTCCCTTACTACTCTTCACGATCATCATGATGACGTTCGTTATTCATGATTACCTCTTCCTCTCGATTCTATTTCTTCTTATGATCTTCAAAATCCTATCAAAATTGCAACCACTATTCTTTAGTAACTTCCTCCCCGTTGATTTGATAGACTTCCTCTGGTCGAACTACCCCATAGAACTTCCCCTATCCCTTAGAGTCTACTCCACAAGACCACCAGATGATGCCGCGGCTCTTACTGATCTGTCCACAGTTGATACTGATGACTCCAACCTAGGAGTAACAAGGCTTATTCTTACATAATATTATCTTCTATATGGGGCTCTAGTAGAAGAATCAACTCTAGAAATTAATTCATCAATGAATGTTAGTATTCCTAGGCTTGGGTTATAGCCTCGGTTATAGCCATGACCTCTTCCACCTGCAAAGTTAGTGCTTCTTGGGGTTATGTAGGTTTCTTGTTGATTTCTTCTCGTATTCATGCAAGCTTATTAATCAGACCTAATACTTGGGGTAGGAACCCATTCTATCTATTGAAGGATGCGCAGCTCTTCATTGCGTATTATCGCCCTTGCACCCTGAAAATCAGAGTTGCTAAAATAAATTGAACCAATTCAACTACTAACTATGTCTATCAATTACCTTCCATGACAACAACGCCAAAATTTTTGTCACTCTATATACTCATTAATTTTTGTAACAAGCAGAGTGCTCAATATAAATTGTCAACCTAGGGAAGTCTACTTATTTCAAAGGTAACTAGCAAAATATATGCATAAAAATTTTAGTAGTTGATTAATGAAATATGAATCATTCAATCCCAAACACTTCTCATTCAACTCAGCTTCCTGTAAAACCAAATTAAATTATCAATCTAAGAACTTTAAAGGACTTCTAATTCCTACAATATCAACCCTGTGATTTATGATCTAAGAGTGAATCAACCTAGAATTGCTTTTGCAGAAAGTAAAACCCTATTTTACCAAATAAGAACAATCACAAACCATGAATAAAAATAGATAATCTATAAAATAAATTATCTATCCAATTCAGTAAACTGTAAGAAATATAAATAACAATACTACACAAGAGTTGAGCAGGTCTATAACAACTACAACTAATTAACACACTTTGCATAAAGAAAAGGATTATCCTACACAGTCGACTATCACACCACATTATTACAGTAAGCCAAAGAAAAATATAGTAATGCGATTATTTAATTAATGTTGTTTCATCTATCTATGAATGCAACAAACTAAAATTCCACACTAAATATAAATAAGTAAACTAAAACATCTACTACTACCAGCAATTATGTAAGAAGGCGGTCCTTGGCCTTCGAAAAAATATTTTGTTGAAGGATTAACAAAATCTGCAATAAAACAGTATTGAGAATTGTTGCTCCTTTTATTAGAATGATCAAAATATAGTTCCAATCTCCTCTACTATGATCTCTATTGATTTTCCAACCCTTGGTTTCAATTTCTTGTTCATACCTATATAGAAATGGAATAGTTCAGTTACATCAATATCGGGAATCCATGAAGATATACGATATTCAGGAAGTCGAATTAAACAAGAAAAATTATGACTATTATTACATTGCATAAGATCAGTTCACAACAATGAATGAACTTAATTGAACTGTTTCACAGAATGAACGTGTTCCAGCTAATGAGGAAAGATGCTCAGGCAATTTCAGCTAGATGCATGGAAGGACATCCAATATTCTCTCATCAGTAGTGTAGAACGGATCATCAAACAGGAAGCTAATGCAAGGAATTATTCATCTCCAAATGTAGTGATCTATTACACTTGGGACACCTAGAGATCTTGAATATTTCTTATGAACCAATAACAAATCAACACAGATGAAAGATAAATTTCATAATTATAAGTAAAATCAAGTATTAATGAAATAAGTAATAATGATTTATACCTTCGTCATTTATGCTTATTCTCTTAGAAAGGATAAATATTCAGTTGTAAATAGGAGGAAAAACTAGGGAAAAGGGGCTAAACAGAGTAAGACAAAAAGGGTAATTTCAGATCCCAACAATTATACATTCGACTACACTGGTGCAAGGTTCTGGGTGTCATTCTAGAAATTATTCACATCTTCATTCAATATTTTCATCACCATTCCAAATCCTCTTCAATGGATTAATTTTACTATGTCAAGTCTATATAGGACAATTTAATCTCAACAGCAAGAATTTTAAAATCTCAAGATTAATTTAGAGCATTAGACTTTTCAGGAATGAGAGGAATATATTAAAGAGTGGTATTCCCAAATTAATATTAACCATAGAAATGTAGAAGAAATTTAATCTCTAAAGCATCAAGTTGAGCGATTGGAGATATAGCAGAAGTGTAATTTGGTATTCTTGGAGCGATTTGGGAAGATACTCAGTGGCACTAGCTTCCAACAACAAACTTCACCTAATATTGAATTACCTTTATCTTTATTTACTCCTGGACTTGAATAAAAAACCTTTCAAGATACTGAATTACGTCTATCTTTACAGAATCCTGGACTTGAAGAACAAACTTTGCCATATACTAAACTACACCTAGCTTTTTGGACTCTTGGACTCTATGTTTTACCAATTTCTTCGAACATTGCTGAAAATTTGATTTGTCATTTAATTCTCAATTTTTTTCCATGAATAGGGAACCTAATGAAATTCCCAATTATGGACTATTTCAAATGCATGTATCTTTTTGACCTCTGTGACAGTAGTTGTATTCCTTTTGACTTCCGGAACAACTTCATTGTATTTCCAATTGAAATGTATGTAAATTCTAAGACAATAAATCATGTAAAATATTAATTATGATTATCTTAGTAGAAATGTGACTCGATCCATGATAGTATTCAAATGTCTTCTAACTTCATTTTCCCATTTATATTTAAGAATTAGTTTACATTTTCCTTGAATTCATGCATTGTATATAATCCTATTTTGAACTCAAGGATATTCATATAATATTCTAGAGATTAGAATGAAGTGAAACAATATGTTGTTTCCTTTGTACTGTGGTCGTTTGCTTCTACAATACATACTATTGAAGTTTTTATTCTCCACATTTGAACCTGTATTTCATTAAACTCAGACTTCCCACTGAGAATCTAGACTTACAACATGGTCTGAAATCGTGACTATTTTTTTTCCATATTGTGATTATCTGTTTCTAGAATTGTGATCATCGGTTTCCAAAAGTGTGATCATATGTTTCCAAAAGTATGATTAATGGTTTTTGAAAGTGTCATTATCGATTTCTAGTGGTGTTAATACTAGTTTCCAATGTTGTGATTATCAATTTCTGAAAATTTAATTTCATTTTAAAAGCTTACTCATAATAAGTATCACTATTGTAATTATTGGATTTCGTGAGCTTAAGATGTATTTTCTAATATTCACATAATTAATTCCTATACAATGGCCTATTATCTTGTATAATGAGAAAGGAAACTTGTTCTTTCTTCTCACCACAATGTTCCTAAATTTTAATCCTAATCACATGAATTACTAAAGTGTGAGAAAGGGTTTCTTCTCTTTCTCCTCATCATCCCAATGCCCACATTTTGACATATGGTAGGTTTTATGTCTCTTTACATCAGGGTGGACTGTCAAGAGTTTATCGGAGTTTGAGTTCGACCGTCGAGGGTTGACTATTGGGGAATGTATCTGGTGAAGATTAAGGGAAAAGGTGTAAAGGAATTGGGATGAAACATGCATATTAGTATGCGGCATAAAAAATCAATGTCTAGGAGGAGCAACACTTCATGAAATAGTGAAGAATATAAGGGGGTCGACCATTGGAGGTCGATTTTCTGGGATTGACCAATGGGGAATATATATGGAAGGTTCTATGAATAAGAAAATTGATGATATGGAAAAGTAACAAAGGGACCAAGGGAAAAAACCAAGTGCTTAGGTGCAAAGGTACAGGAATAGAATGTGCATATCATCCTATTGCACAAAATATTGATGTCCAAGAGGAACAATGCTTCATGAAATAGCACAGATGATAAGGAAGGCATGATAAGTAGTTTTCCTAAAACTTCTAGGACACATGACAGATTCTAATTGACTACAAATCCCAAATTAGAGTTTTGAAACCACTTTGGGGAAGATTCGTTACCGCCCAACTTGAAAAAAATTGATTTTATCATGTTCCCACTCAAGCCAACAACAAAGCTTCCATGGCTTACTCCCATAGAGAGGGGGGACCTCCGACAAACTGGTCGTGACCGTGTCAACAAGTACTAGATTATTTTGGTACCCCAATCGATAACAGCCAGGTATCAAATGTGAGTGACAAAGGGGTTTTATTTGGATGCATATCCCCAGTGTACTAACTTAACTACACGATTGTTTTGGTCCTCAAATGAGGTTACAATGTTGGTTTAGTTAAGTTAATTTTTTAGGCTAGCTTGGGGTCATGAACCAATCATTTTACTTTAGGGTGTGAGATGTGTGCACAAGTAATGTGTAATGTATAAACCCAAATGATCTCATGGTATAGACGCAAATGCATATAAATAATAGTAAATGACAATAAATATCATGCAAAAATAACTAATTCTTCCAAAAAATAAAATGTACTTTTCTTCCAAAAAATAAAATGTACTTTTCTTCCAAAAAATAAAATGTACATAAGTAAATGAGCACATAAGGAACTGATCAGGTTGTAGGAAACACACAAGGGGTCTCATCTACTAAGCTTGACCTAACAGGATCACATACTAGGAAAATAAGACCACAAAACAAACCAGGGGGTGTAATGGATCAAATATGGAAAGAAATAGGTTGGGAATGGGTAGAACATAGACAGGGGGTCTGGAAAAAGGGTCCCAAACATCAAAAATATTGAAAAACTGTAGGTCACACTTGTCGGTGTAATAGATGCGATGGAGGTCACACAGAACTGTAAAGAAGTTGCGATTGGGACAAAAAATCAGCAGAAACGCTCAAGTCACAAAAAACATGGGTTTATGCACGATAAGTCGCACAAAACAGGGTCATAGTAGCGACCAAGATCACTCTGGGAGATTGGACAAGTGCGATCTAGAGTTTTGGTCCAAGTTGCACTTATTGGGGTAGAAGGTGTGGCCTAGGTCACGCTTATTGAGAAAAAAGGTGTGACTTGGTTGCATATTTATGTTGGATAGGTCTGATCCAGCCAAAATTGAGTTTTTTTCCAGAAAAGGATGTTAACATGGGCTGGGGGGTAGGGACTGAAGCAAGACTAGTTCGGATTTTCTGTGAGAGGGTTAGCTCTGTGACAGTTGAAAGTTCCCATGTATAACAAACCAATAGAAACACCTGAAAAAATAGAGATCTGAGGGGATCAAGACACTAGAGTCGGCAAAACTGTAGTATGTATTTCTCCCCTACTACGTGCAAAACAACCTACCCTAGATCAACCAGATCATAGGGTAGAGTTCATTGTGCAAAGGGATTTTTTAACCTCGACTTGCAATAATAAACAACACTGATAACAAAGACAATTTTTTTATGATTTTTTATATATTTTTCTAACTAATAAAAACAAGAAGAAGAAATCCTTTCAATAATATGGGCCACTGCAACCGCTTGAGGAAATGGTCCACCGACTCCATGTTCTGTTTCTCTAGTCATCTCTAGTAATGGTTTTCAAAAGGGGGAATGGATCCAAGTGGGTATGGAGCGAGCTCAACATACACCGTGGGAATGATATGGCAAAAATATGGGAATAATGGTGAAATGTGAAAAGTTCAAGAATTTAATATTTGTGGGGAGACCTTCACAATGTATTTATAGGATGATCCAAGGTTTTTTGACACATGGTATTTTATTGTGCATGGTATTTGTCCATGGTTTTTTACCCATTCTCATTTCAGGGTTTTTTTGTCCTTTTTGGAGAGAGTGGGGATAAGTCACAATAAATGCTCAACTTCCCTTCATTTATGGGGGAAGGAATAATAATTTTTTGGACCATATTTGGTGTAATTTTAGTTTTGAAAATCAAAATGAATGAAATAATGGTGGGATAATGATGTATAATTATGGATTCGACCATAGAGAGCTAGGTGAATAATTTTTGGTGTTAACAAATATGTGGGTGAATATTTAAATCCACATTAAAATCTGCTATGAAAACATGCACATCATGGGGAAATAATTAACCTCCAAATCCCCCATTCTCAACTTGTCCAACCACAAATAATGACTCATTTCCCATAATCTAAACATAGAGCTAGTTTTTTTTTCAGTACTCTCCCATTGACTCCTAATATGTTGTCTTGCATCGATAAAGTGGTGCATTGAAATTTTTTCATTAGAGTGGTATTGCATTTTTTATGTAGTGTGGTTTACAATATGCCACATGGATATGGTCATCAATGATTAATGTTAAGCTATTTTTCTCTATTGTGTGCTTGGGAGTCTGTGCAACATACTGTGCTATTTTCTTGTAGTAATACATAGTGAATTGCCTCTTGTTTTGTATTTGTTTGAGGTTGTGTGGAGCCGTTGGGTTCATGAACCCGTCATGGGATTATAAAATATACCTCATAAAGTGAAAATGGATCACAAATTAAGGTGTTATCTTTTGATTGGTCTTCCATGTGTTTCTCTCTCAATAGTTGAGATATGAGTTGATGTCCAACAACCACCTTAATCATCAAATATGTCCGACGATAGCGAATTATTAACCTCCAATCTTTTATTGAATGTATATTACTATGTGGAATCATGTTTCTCACAACACCCCCCCAATAGTATTGAAGTAAATCAAGGAATCCTCGTGCCATTTTCCTTTGGAGGATTTATCATGGATTTATTAAATCCATCTTACAAATTTACAATGGTTCACAATTTTTGTGAAGTTGTCCGCTAAGGCCTGCTCTGTGTTTGAATTTGTTTAGTGAAATCAATGATGTTTTGGGCATGTTTCCCACTCTCTGTCTGATTTTCCTTTCTCTCAAATTGTTACCAGAGGTGCAATACATTATCAGACATTTGTGGGACACACGCGTCAGCACATCTTATCGACGAGAAAGGTCCAGTGCTCCTCCTCTTCCTCTCAAGAATGAGAATGACTAGTGTGTGAGAAAGGGTAGTGTATCCTACTCTTTCTCACTTAAATAGGGGAACTTGTTATTTTTGTCATACTATGGGTGAGACCACTCTAATTGGAAACCAATATATCAATTTTTGGAAACTGACAACTTAGGTATTGGAAACCGACATCCACAGTATTGGAAACTGATATAGAATTATTGGAAAACTATATATCAACTATTGGAAACCAATATTTCATGTGTTGGAAATCGATATTGATAATAAATCTATATTTGCTTAGACTAAGATTAGTTCAATTTTAATGAAATCATGGTTTATGAGATTATATAGGCTTATCTAAATGTATCTTTTGATGTTGCACAATATCACTTTTTCTTTTCATCCATACATTATGAGTTTTATTTTATGTAGTATATGATATGGAATTTGTTGAATGTCATATTGAGATTCGACATTTTTTTTCTTTGTTTCCAAAAACATCACATGCACAACATCTTATGGCATGGAAATATTTTGAAGTGTGTCGATAATAGTTGCACCTTAGGAACTTAACTATATTGTTGAGCCTTTTCCTGCAATAATTCATACATTGCAATGCTCTATATCCATATTCATAACAAGAAAATAAATATCCTCTAAATAAATTCCCATACCTGGACTAAGCCTTCTTTTATGACCTGTTATGTTTTATTTGTCTTGACGGGACATGATTTCCTATTGTAGTTCCTTCTGAATTATTTCTTCACATCTTTCCTTATTGGTTGAATTCAAAGCATGTTCTTTTTTGTGACTTTGTTTGTTCCTTTTGAACCATCGCAAGCTTCTTTTATCATCCCTGGCCTTTTCAACCATCATGTTGTAGCCATGATTGGTTTTGTCATTTGGTGACCTTTGGTTTTTTAATATATTGTCTAGAATTGATGAACTACCCCTATAGTCAAATTTGAAATTTTCTTCCTCGATTCTTCTTATGAATTCTTCTACTTCTAACTTGAGATTTTGACATGCACCTTCTTCCTTCGTTAGTTGGATTCTCGAGAATTCCTCTCTTCCTTTGGCTTCCTCAAGTTGAATTTTCAACCCACTAACAAATTCTCTTGAATCTTTCAAGTCTTGTGGATTGTTTTCATTTGAATTTTTCATACTTACTTCTTCTGTTAGAATGGAAATTTCTACTTTCAAGTTTATGATTTCATATTCCTTAGTATTTAAGGATTTTACTTGATCCTTCAAGTCAGGCATTGATTTTTTAACTTATTCATGTTGTTCTTGTTACTTTCTTTTGAACTCCTTAAGAAATTGTTGTAACAACTCATTTTTATTCTAGTCTATTTCCATTTCTTTTAAAATGCACATAATTTTACTTATCTACGTCATCCCTTGACACTTAGATATATGACTCATTTTCTGACCCTTTGACCTCTTTTAGTACTACTAAAACATCTATATTAAGCTTCATTATATCTTATTCTTTAACCATAAAAGAGCATCCCTCCTCACTATTTGAATTAATGTTGTATGAATGTCTAGGAGAGTACATACCTACATCAATTTCATTCTTCAATTATACTTCTGCTAAGTCTGACCATTGCATTTCGTCTTTGCAAAATTTATGTTTTAAGTTTTTCACTTTGACATGACCAAGATTCTCCAACTCGATCCATAATTATTTAGTAGATGTGCACTATCCCATTTTTTCTTTGGCTTGATATGATAAGTTATCGAATATATCCTTCATTATTGTTGATACATTTTTCTTAACTTCCCTTTTTCTAAATGTTTTGATTTTTTTTCTTAAAGTGGTAGTTTTGCATGTAATTATCTCCCAAACACCTGGTCCTCTTGTTTTCATATATCCTTTCATTTTTTCTCTCCAAGAAGAATAGTCTATCCTGTCAAAGAAATTATATTTTTTGGAGTTGACATTCGTTTCCCATCCATTTGTGTTCTCCATGATGTCCCTCTAATCGTTAGTTGTTTTATGAAGGAACCTTTCTTTAATACCAATTGTTGAACACATCAATTACACAGAGAGGTGGGGTGAATCGGTGTAATATATATTCAATTAAATATTTATGTGAATTGAAGAGTGTGGGTGATGTATGGAGGGAGAGGGAGGAATGGAGAGGAATAGGGAAAGAGTGATGGATAGAGAGTGGGGCATAAAGGGATAGAGACAGGGGAAGGGAGGGATGGTGAGAGAGAATGGAGGAGGGTGGGATATATTGAGACATATAGAGAAATAGATAGATAGGGAGGGAAGGAGTGAATTAGAAAAGAAAGGAGGGTGACAAACATAGTGAGGGAGGGAGGGAGGCTTAGAGAGAGAGAGAGAGAGAGAGAGAGAGAGGATGGGGGGAGGGAGGAAGAGAGAGGATGGAGGGAGAGAGAGTGACAGATGAGGAGAGGGTAGAATGGATAGAGAGAGATAAAGGAAGGGAGGTAGGTGAGTGAGTGAGGAAGGGACAGAGTGGGGAGGGAGGATGCAAGAGGGAGGTAGAGTGAGGAATAGATAAAAGGGTCGGGTATGGATTAAGGGAGAGTGGGGAGGGAGGGAAGGATTGAGGCAAGAGGGAAATGGTAAGACAGATGAATATAGAGGGAGGTAGAAAGAGAAATTTATAGAGATATGGAATGTTGGAGGGAAAGGGACAGAAAGTGAGAGAGAGAGGGGGTGGTAGGGAGAGAGGGGGAGGGGATGCAGTGGGAAAAAGAGAGGAAAGGGGGGAAGGATGGAGGCAAGAAGAGGGAGGGATAAAGGGAGAGTATGAGAGAGCAAGAAATGGATGGATTTGGAGAGAGAGATTTAACTAAAGGAGGGAGAGAGAGAGAAAGGGATAGATTATAGGGGAATGGAGAAAGAGGGAGAGAGGGATGGAGAGTGGTGGAGGGGAGGAGAGAGAGAGTAATGGAGGGAAAGAGGGAGTGACACATATTGATTGAGAAATAAAGAGAGGGCAAGGGAGGGGTGAGGGGGGGAGAGAGAGGAAGGGTGGAAGATAGGATGAGAGATATAAATATTAGTGTAGAGAGAGAGAGATTCTAGTGATGGGGGGCGAGAGAAGAGGGATATGGATAAGGAGAGCAAGGGACATATAGAGAGAAAGGGGGTGTTAGGGAGTGAGATAGATAAAATATTTGGGGGAAATAGTGTGGGGAATGGAGAGGAATGGATAAATAGGGATGGAGGGAGGTAGAGATGTAAATAAAGAGGGAGGGAGGTAAAGAATGGCTAAGGTGGGGGTGATAAAGAGATCGATGGAAGGAGGGAGCATGAGGGAGAGATAAATAAAGAAGCAGAGGGGGAGAAGAGTGAGGGAGGGAAGGAGGAAGGGAGGATAGAATACATAGAGAAGTAGGGATGTATTTAGAGGTATGAAGAGAGAGAGAGAGGGGGGGGAGAGGGAGAGAGGAAGAGAGGGATGGAGGGAGGGACATATAAAGGAGAGAAAGAGGGAGAGAGAGAGAGAGAAGGAGAGGGAGGGGGAGGGGGAGATAATGGGAAAGTGTGTGAGTGACTGAGAGAGAGCGAGTGAGGGAAGGATAGAGAGAAAATGATGGGGAGATAAATAGAGGGATGGAAGGAGGGATATAGAGAGGTGAAGATAGATGGATGGAGGGAGGGAAGGACTGAGGTATGGCGAGAGAGATATTAATGTAGGAGAGAGAGAGAGAGAGAGAGAGAGAGAGAGAGAGAGAGAGAGTGAGAGAATGCAGAACATGAAAATTTATGGAGAAATAATGTTGAACAAAAACCGCACGTTATCTACAACTCTACATAATTTTTTCAAAAAATTCCACCATTTACATACTAAACCTGTGGCCTAACGTGAACATATTCATTATGTTTTAGATTAAAAATAGCATACAAATCTTAGAATAACACCATTTTTTGGATTTATACCTATTTTACATAAATAAAAGTTATATATTCTGGAAGGTAATTTGATTGTCTGTTTTTCATCTTTTAACAACATATTCTAAAAAAATATATAGGCACCTCTAATAATTATTTTTAATGATCATATTTATATTTTTCCAAAATACCATTGCAACTAACACATCATAAGTGGGTATCATTACCTTGCACCAACCCTGAAGTAAATAAAACACTCCAAAAATTTCCAAAAAATATTACACGTGTCATAGTCATCTTTTGAAGGTGGGAAATACAAATTTATCATGGAAAAGGTACAGGACCTAATTCAACCAAGGCACCCTCCATCTTCTCCAACCTGAGCAATTTTCCCTCTTCAGTCTGAAGGCCCTTATTTGACATATGATCTTCCATGGTGTTCCTCTCCGTATATATATAGACAAAAGAGACTTCTACAAAGAGGGAAGCTAGTCTGCAAATTTTTTCATAAATGGGTAGTAGGAAAATGTTTATGGGGGGTCTGTTTTTACTCAGCTAGTCAATTGTAATTTTTGGATCCCCCAAAACTTGAATCTTTCTCACATTTATAAAGATATTCATGCTTAAAGTTAAATTCACTACAATCAACTCCGCTCTGTTGTTTGTGCTAGCTCCAATTCATGTTGCAAATTGTATCTAATGATTACCATTGAGGAATAAAATTCCCATAGCCCGACCCCCCACCCTAGGCGGATTACCTTATGAGCCCCTATTGAAATAAAACCAGCATCCTCCTAACTTCCTCGAAAATCCTTCTAACGTTTTAGTTAATTCCAACCAATCCAAGGATGGCTATATCTCCTGAGGTCGTTTATGCTCCAAGTATGAAAGAATTTTGAAAAGTAACTATGTTCCTAGAGGTTGAAACTCCCCAGATAAAGATAATATGTAGGGACTTATAAGCTTTGTAAGCATAATTATTATCCTAGGTTTCAAGAGAATTATCAAGGTCTTGATCATCCCATACAAACTAGATCCCAAAGAACTAAGATGCAATGGTCCACATTTTCTTTAAATAATAAAAAAAGATGAAAAGGTGCCCAATATCTTTATGCTAGCAAGATTGTAGAGGGGGCCTCTAACAATACCAACCCAAAATTTAGTGAGTACTAAGTCCCACACAAATAATTGTCTTTAAAGGGAAGTTGTAACTACATATGGATATAAACCATCATTTGTCCTCGAGGAAAACTTCCTCTTCTCTGATAACTTGATAGCCAATACTAGGTGTGTCGCTACCACCAGTTGAATTTCTGACCCAAATTAGCTCGTCGACTCTATCTTCCAATCTAGCATGGATTCTTTGAAGGTTCTGAACAAAGCTGTTCTAATAATCTCTATTATCTCCATCACAGATCCCTAGATCATTTGTTGATTTCAAGGCCTAGTGGAACATTGTAGATTGGATTGGATTTCCACTCTAATATAAGAAAATAAACACAGAGTCCCAAAGGTTTTCGACAAGTTATTGCGAGAGCCTATGTTCCCCTTCACTGCTCACCCATGGGTCCAGGTCAATTCTGAGCTTCTTGTCATTGCCAGCTTTCCACTAAAGCTAATCACCTACTACTTCAAAAGGAAAGATCGCAACTTTTCATGATAGAGACACATTTATGAGTGAATTCTCCCTGGATCTAAACCATTCTTTTATGTTTAAAAGAACAATATATTTGTGAAAGAACACATCAACCCACAACCTTTCACCTTTCAGAATTTTCCAATCAACACCCTTAACAACTAAGTCTTTTGCAAAACTTAAGAAGTGCTTTAGGCCCAACCACCTAACTCCTTAGGCCTTTCCAACTTTTACCGAGCAACCCAATGGTGGACATTATTATTATAGTTATTTATTTTGATATATGCTTTTAACTTTATGTTTCTTTCATATAATATTTAGTATCATTGACTTACTTGTGTTATTTGTAAACTCAACTCATTTTATAGTATTTTATGTCCTCGCATGAATAAATAAATGCAAAGAAATTAACAATTACACATTCTTTACTCAAGTTTGTCTTCTATATTAGAGGGCACTTTGTAAGTTTATTGATATAAATTCATTTATCATTATGTTAATATATTAAATTAATATGTACTGGACAATATTCATAAGTTTATAATGTGCAAGATTTCTTTAATTGTTAACAAATCTTTATTTCACTTAAGTCCTTTCATTTAATAAGTTTTTACAAAGTGAGGACGAGGAAAGATTGTACAGTAGTCTAGTCAACGTTTTTTTATGCTAAAGTCCTATAGGTGTACATATTTCTTTATGCAATGTTGTATATGGAGTTTACATGGGTTAGTGAAACAAATTTGCATAATTACATTAGTAATACATAGATTTTTTTTTCCACATAGTGAAATTGATTGGTCTTTGATAATGTAATAAAAATTAATAATTATGTTATATATAAATATAGATTTTGTTATCATAATTACATAAATAATTATATGCTTATTATCTCATCAATATATAAATATTATAAAATACTATTTAAATATAAAAATAGTACATAATTATGATAATTATAATAAAATTAAGTATCAGAATTATTATTTTATAATTACAATAAAATTAACATAATTATAACAAAATTATTTATGATAATTAAATAACTATTAGTAACTAGCATGCACATATAACATTAACGTGATGCAAAGAACATGAACATGATTTCGATGCAATAATAATGACTCATATTCAAAACTAAAGGTTGGTGTCGCTGCTTTTAGAATATGTGACACGCAAACAGCACAATTTTCAATTCATCGACATCTTTCCATTGAAAAATTCAACTTTAAAAACCTACCACTAAATTTGACTTAAAATATAACATCCCTTGGTGTCATGTTTAGCATCGTCTCCACAATTTATTTATTCAAACAATAATTACAACTTGATGCTGAAGACGAGACTAGAAAAGTATATTATATTATATAGTATAGAAAAGTATATTATGTCATATAGTATTGTTGGATGATTACTTTTGTTTTTGAAAATAATAATTGAGTCTCCCTCCTAACGAGCCAAGCGAATAATTCTCATAAATGGACCACAGCGTACATGTATGACGAGTAATTGCCTCGTCCACATACAACTAACTAGTTGGAATTTTAACATTAAAAATATGGAATTTATAATGATTACTTTCCTTTGAACATAACATTGTGCCATCCATCAAAACACCCTTTTAGCGGGAAAAAACATGTCTTAATACATTTTTTTATGATGGTAAAATTGTTTATTTAAGATCGCAGTTTTGTCTATTGGATGTCACTTTTTTTTCATATGGAACCCGTGACCTCTTCCCGAACCGAGAGAGTGTGCGCACGTCTTACCAATTGGGCTAACCCTTGGGGCTAATATTGGATGTAGCTTTAGTGATTGGGAGGAATGATTATTGTCTTCTTCATCTAGGTTCATTTATTGTAAGTGATAGGATGCTCTTGTGAAGCCCCTTTGTAATGGTTTGACTATACATGTAATTATGGCCATGACTTGATTATTCAGAATAGCAGATATTCGCATATCCTCATAGCACGCAAGAGAGAATGGTATTTTTATCCAAATATTATTGGAGCATATGTAATGGGTTCTACATGCCCTGCCTTTGGCAGTGCCGCCATTTAATAATAATGAATGGATTTCATTATAGGCAACCCAACTGAAATTTAGTGTTGATGACCATTAAAATAAATAGATCAATCATATTCGTTCCCTTCCTCTCTTCAATTTTTATCTCTCCATTGTTTTTTTTTTCTAAAGGTATTAAAGGATAGTTTCATTGGTATTTCTCCAATCAAGTTATTGTCGGGCTTTAGAGGTACTGATAGTGGGTGTGGGTTAATGGTAATGGTAATGGTAATGGTTATAACCAAAGTGGTTTTTTGACACATGGTATTTTATTGTGCATGGTATTTGTCCATGGTTTTTTAACCATTCTCATTTTAGGGTTTTTTTGTCCTTTTTGGAGAGAGTGGGGATAAGTCACAATAAATGCTCAACTTCAATTCATTTATGGGGGAAGGAATAATAATTTTTTGGACCATATTTGGTGTAATTTTAGTTTTGAAAATCAAAATGAATGAAATAATGGTGGGATAATGATGTATAATTATGGATTCGACCATAGAGAGCTAGGTGAATCATTTTTGGTGTTAACAAATATGTGGGTGAATATTTAAATCCACATTAAAATCCGCTACGAAAACATGCACATCATGGGGAAATAATTAACCTCCAAATCCCCCATTCTCAACTTGTCCAACCACAAATAATGACTCATTTCCCATAATCTAAACATAGAGCTAGTTTTTTTTTTCAGTACTCTCCCATTGACTCCTAATATGTTGTCTTGCATCGTTAAAGTGGTGCTTTGAAAATTTTTCATTAGAGTAGTATTGCATTTTTTATGCAGAGTGGTTTACAATATGCCACATGGATATGGTCATCAGTGATATATGTTAAGCTGTTTTTCTCTATTGTGTGCTTGGGAGTCTATGTGAAATATTGTGTTATTTTCCTGCAGTAATACATAGTGAATTGCCTCTTGTTTTGTATTTGTTTGAGGTTGTGTGGAGCCATTGGGTTCACGAACCCATCATGGGATTATAAAATATACCTCATAAAGTGAAAATGGATCACAAATTAAGGTGTTATATTTTGATTGGTCTTCCATGTGTTTCTCTCTCAACAGTTGAGATATGAGTCGATGTCCAACAACCACCTTAATCATCAAATATGTCCGACGATAGCGAATTATTAACCTCCAATCTTTTATTGAATGTATATTACTATGTGGAATCATGTTTCTCACAACACCCCCCCAATAGTATTGAAGTAAATCAAGGAATCCTCGTGCCATTTTCCTTTGGAGGATTTATCATGGATTTATTAAATCCATCTTACAAATTTACAACGGTTCACAATTTTTGTGAAGTTGTCCGCTAAGGCCTGCTCTGTGTTTGAGTTTGTTTAGTGAAATCATTGATGTTTTGGGCATATTTCCCACTCTCTGTCTGATTTTCCTTGCTCTCAAATTGTTACCAGAGGTGCAATACATTATTAGACATTTGTGGGACACACGCATCAGCACATCTTATTGACGAGAAAGGTCCAGTGCTCCTCCTCTTCCTCTCAAGAATGAGAATGACTAGTGTGTGAGAAAGGGTAGTGTATCCTACTCTTTCTCACTTAAATAGGGGAACTTGTTATTTTTGTCACTACTATGGGTGAGACCACTCTAATTGGAAACCAATATATCAATTTTTGGAAACTGACAACTTAGGTATTGGAAACCGACATCCACAGTATTGGAAACTGATATAGAATTATTGGAAAACTATATATCAAATATTGGAAACCAATATTTCGTGTGTTGGAAACCAATATTGATAATAAATCTATATTCACTTAGATTGAGATTAGTTCAATTTTAATGAAATCGGGGTTTATGAGATTATATAGCCTTATCTAAATGTATCTTTTGATGTTGCACAATATCACTTTTTCTTTTCATCCATACATTATGAGTTTTATTTTATGTAGTATATGATATGGAATTTGTTAAATGTCGTATTGAGATTCGACACTTTTTTTCTTTGTGTCCAAAAACATCACATACACAACATCTTATGGCATGGAAATATTTTGAAGTGTGTCCATAATAGTTGCACCTTAGGAACTTAACTATATTGTTGAGCCTTTTCCTACAATAATTCATACATTGCAATGCTCTATATCCATATTCATAACAAGAAAAGAAATATCCTCTAAATAAATTCCCATACCTGGACTAAACCTTCTTATATCACCTGTTATGTTTTATTTATCTTGACGGGACATGATTTCCTGTTGTAGTTCCTTCTAAATTATTTCTTCATAGCTTTCCTTGTTGGTTGAATTCAAAGCATGTTCTTTTTTGTGACTTTGTTTGTTCCTTTTGAACCATCGCAAGCTTCTTTTATCATCCCTAACCTTTTCAACCATCATGTTGTAGCCATGATTGGTTTTGTCATTTGGTGACCTTTGGTTTTTTAATATATTGTCCAGAATCAATGAACTACCCCTATAGTCAATTTTGAAATTTTGTTCCTCGATTCTTCTTATGAATTCTTCTACTTCTAACTTGAGATTTTGACATGCACCTTCTTCCTTCGTTAGTTGGATTCTCGGGAATTCCTCTCTTTCTTTGGCTTCCTCAAGTTGAATTTTCAACCCACTAACAAATTCTCTTGAATCTTTCAAGTCTTATGGATTGTTTTCATTTGACTTTTTCATACTTACTTCTTCTGTTAGAATGGAAATTTCTACTTTCAAGTTTATGATTTCATCTTCCTTAGTATTTAAGGATTTTACTTTATCCTTCAAGTCAGGCATTGTTTTTTTAACTTATTCATGTTGTTCTTGTTACTTTCTTTTGAACTCCTTAAGAAATTGTTGTAACAACTCATTTTTATTCTAGTCTATTTCCATTTCTTTTAAAATGCACATAATTTTACTTTCAAGAATATCTACATCATCCCTTGACACTTAGATATATGACTCATTTTCTGACCCTTTGACCTCTTTTAGTACTACTAAAACATCTATATTAAGCTTCATTATATCTTATTCTTTAACCATAAAAGAGCATCCCTCCTCACTATTTGAATTAATGTAGTATGAATGTCTAGGAGAGTACATACCTACATCAATTTCATTCTTGAATTATACTTCTGCTAAGTCTGACCATTGCATTTCGTCTTTGCAAAATTTATGTTTTAAGTTTTTCACTTTGACATGACCAAGATTCTCCAACTCGATCCATAATTATTTAGTAGATGTGCATTGTCCCATTTTTTCTTTGGCTTGATATGATAAGTTATCAAATATATCCTTCATTACTGTCGATACATTTTTCTTAACTTCCCTTTTTCTAAATGTTTTGATTTTTTTTCTTAAAGTGGTAGTTTTGCGTGTAATTATCTCCCAAACACCTAGTCCTCTTGTTTTCATATATCCTTTCATTTTTTCTCTCCAAGAAGAATAGTCTATCCCATCGAAGAAATTATATTTTTTGGAGTTGACATTGGTTTCCCATCCATTTGTGTTCTCCATGATGTCCCTCTAATCGTTAGTTGTTTTATGAAGGAACCTTTCTTTAATACCAATTGTTGAACACATCAATTACACAGAGAGGTGGGGTGAATCGGTGTAATATATATTCAATTAAATATTTATGTGAATTAAAGAGTGTGGGTGATGTATGGAGGGAGAGGGAGGAATGGAGAGGAAGAGGGAAAGAGTGATGGATAGAGATTGGGGCATAAAGGGATAGAGATAGGGGAAGGGAGGGATGGTGAAAGAGAATGGAGGAGGGTGGGATATATTGCGACATAGAGAGAAATAGATAGATAGGGAGCGAAGGAGTGAATTAGAAAAGAAGGGAGGGTGACAAACATAGTGAGGGAGGGGGGGAGGCTTAGAGAGAGAGAGAGAGAGAGAGAGAGGATGGGGGGAGGGAGGAAGAGAGAGGATGGAGGGAGAGAGAGTGACAGATGAGGAGAGGGTAGAATGGATAGAGAGAGATGGAGGAAGGGAGGTAGATGAGTGAGTGAGGAAGGGACAGAGTGGGGAGGGAGGATGCAAGAGGGAGGTAGAGTGAGGAATAGATAAAAGGGTCGGGTATGGATTGAGGGAGAGGGGGGAGGGAGGGAAATGGTAAGACAGATGAATATAGAGGGAGGTAGAGAGAGAAATTTATAGAGATATGGAATGTTGGAGGGAAAGGGACAGAGAGTGAGAGAGAGAGGGGGTGGTAGGG
>LPNX011042175.1:25668-42686 GCA_001517045.1 Pseudotsuga menziesii | reverse complement strand
ATTAGAAATTTATCACCAATCCCTACAATCAAAATCATAAATAGAGAAACTCAAACCTTGAATATAAGGGAAATCTAGACTTTGTGGTGTTATATCATCACAAGCAAGTTGTGTAACACCTTCAATGTATACTGAAGGAAACACCTTGGTGCTTGGCCTTCTGCACATGTGATATTGTATACTCTAATTTTATTACTTCTTGGTGCAATTTTATTACTCTGATTTTATTACTTCATAAATAGAGAAACTCAAACCTTGAATATAAGGGAAATCTGGACTTTGTGATGTTATATCATCAAAGGAAAGCTGTGTAACACCTTCAATGTATACTGAAGGAATAACCTTGTTGCTTGGCCTTCTGCACACGTGATATTGTATACTCTGATTTTATTACTTCTTCGTGCAATTTTTAGTGCAAACTTCTCTGCTACTACTTACCAACATGCATATAGAAGTGGTTCTGAGAACTTCGTCTTTGGGCTTGTTCATTGTTGTCTAATGTTCAAACTAGTACTTCTACCGAGTGCCAATCATAAACAAGCAATAATAAGGTGAATGGCACTTTGTTCTCAGCTGAGTATAATAGCCTGTGATCTGACTGTGCATAGACAACACTCTTAAACTAGTTCTCTATCCTTAGAAAATACAAGCATAAAAAAGGCCGACTCAGTTAGGCCAAGATGAGTGAATCCCAGCACTCTTGTATGGGAATCACTGCAAGCCTACAAGGTCATTTAAGCCATAACATGCATATTAATGCTTCCCTCAATGTCATTGTTCACAAGTGAATGACAAGGTAATGTTGTTGAACTGTTTTCAAGGTAATTGTACTAAGTAATAAACAACAACCAAAAAAACTAGAATATTGTTGACCAAAATCTTATTCAAATGGACTGGCTGTAGGTGATGATATGAAGGCTTATTTTGTCAATGTTTCTCATAAACCGTGATCACTAGACTGTGGATTCATTTTTGTTACCATGCGGGTGTCTGTGTGGAATTACTACAACGTACAATTTGGGGATGTTTTGCTTCATGCAAAGGGTCAACCATATGATAGCTATCGGAGCACGGATCATTCTATTTGTAAGTATATGTACAAAAACAATTGTGGAGGTCATTATAATAGCTAATCATGATGATCATTAAATGGCTCATGATAATAGCTAATCATAGTGTTAGCTTACATCAGGTAATTTTTCATCCAACATAACCACATTATGATCAAATACATTGCACCATTATGAAAATTTATTTCAAGTTAGTTTACCTTATATGAAAATTGCATGGCGAATGAAAGTTAATATGTGTTAGCTTTCTTATGGTAGTTTTCCATCTAGCACAACCACATTGTCATCAAATAAGAAATTCTATCTGAACATATATGTCAATTTGTTAGAGCGAAAGATAACTCCATGATATTTGCTTTCACTCATCGTGCCAAGTTGTTAGAGCGAAAGCTAACTCCATGACCATGACAAAAATTAAGTTGGAGTTAGCTTTCGCTCTAACAACTTGGCATGATGAGTGAAAGAAAATGTGTGTTATTTTTCATAAGGTAGTTTCTATTTAACACAACCACAATATCATCAATCACATTTCATCATGATGGATATCCAGATGGAGTTAGTTTTCATTCTTCAAACAATACACAATGTGTGTTAGGTTTCATAGGGCAGTTTTCCATCTAGCACAACCACATTGTCATCAATCACATTGCACCATAATGGAAATCTAGCTAGAGTTAGCTTTCGTTCTTAAACCATTGCACGATAAGTGAAAGTTAATGTGTGTTATCTTTCATAAGGTTGTTTTCCATATAACACAACCACATTGTCATCAGTCGCATTGCAACATGATGAAAATCTAGCCGGAGTTAGGTTTCGTTCCTAAAAAATTGCATGGTGAGTGAAAGCTAATGTGTGCTAGTTTTCATAAAGTATTTTTCCATCTAAAAAAGGCACATTTTGATCAAATACATTACACCATGATGCAAATCTAGCTAGAGTCAGTTTTCCTTCTAACAACATGACACGATGAGTAAAAGTCATGTGTGTTAACTCATTACACCATGATGAAAATCTAGCTGGAGTTAGTTTTCCTTCTAATGACATGGCATGATAAGTGAAAGTTAATGTGTGTTACCTTCGTAAGTTAGTTTTCTATCTAAAAAGATGGCACAATGAGTAAAAGCTTATGTGTGTTGGCTCATTTCACCATTATGAAAATCTAGCTGGGGTTAGCTTTCCTTTTAACTACATGGCACGATGAGTAAAAGATTATGTGTGTTAGCTCATTGCACCATGATGGAAATCTAGCTGGAGTTAGTTTTCTACTAACATGGCATGATGAGTAAAAGCTAATGTGAGTTAGCTTTTGTAATATAGTTTTCCATCTAAAAAAACTACATTGTCATCAATCACATTGCACCGTGATGGAAATCTAGCTTGAGTTAGCTTTAATATTTAAATCATTGCACTGTGAGTGAAATCTAATGTGTGTAAGACTTCATCGGGTATTTTTCCATCTAGCACAACCACATTGTCATCAATCACAATGTACCATGATGGAAATCTAGCTAGAGTTAACTTTTCTTCTAACTACATGGGACAATGAGTGAAATCTAATGTGCGTTAGCTTTCATAAGGTAGTTTTCCATCTAACACAACCACATCGTCATCGATCACATTGCACCGTGATGGTCGTCCTTAAATCATTGCATGGTAAGTAACATCTAATGTGTGTTAGTATTCATAATGTAGTTTTATATCTGGCAGAACCATATTGTCATCAATCACAATGCACCATGATGAAAATCCAGCTTGAGTTAACTTTCGTTCTTAAAACATTGCACAATGAATAAAACTAATGTATGCTAGCTTTCATAGGGTAGTTTTCCATCTAACACGGCCAAATTGTTATCAAATACATTACACCGTGATGGAAATCTAGCTTGAGTTAGCTTTCCTTCTAACAACATGGCACTATAAGGGAAAACTTATGTGTGTTAGCTCATTACACCATGATGGAAATCTAGCTGAAGTTAGATTTTATTTTAACAACATGGCACGATTAGTGAAAACTAATGTGTGTCCACTTTCATAAGGGAGTTTTCTATGTAATAAAACCACATTGTCATCAAGGACATTGCTTCGTTTTGGAAATCTAGCTGGAGTTAGCTTTAATATTTAAATCATTGCACGGTGAGTGAAATCTAATGTGTGTAAGCCTTCATTGGGTATTTTTCATCTAACATGACCACATTGTCATCAATCACAATGTACCATGATGGAAATCTAGCTGGAATTAACTTTTCTTCTAACTACATGGGACAATGAGTGAAATCTAATGTGCGTTAGCTTTCATAAGGTAGTTTTTCATCTAACACAACCACGTCATCATCGATCACATTGCACCGTGATGAAAATCTAGCTAGAGTTATATTTCGTCCTTAAATCATTGCATAGTAAGTGATTCTAATGTGTGTTAGTATTCATAATGTAGTTTTACATCTGGCACAACCATATTGTCATCAATCACAATGCACCATGATGAAAATCTAGCTTGAGTTAGCTTTCGTTCTTAAAACATTGCACAATGAGTAAAACTAATGTATGCTAGCTTTCATAAGGTAGTTTTTCATCTAACATGGCCACATTGTTATCAAATGCATTACACCGTGATGGAAATCTAGCTTGAGTTAGCTTTCCTTCTAACAAGATGGCACTATAAGGGAAAGCTTATGTGTGTTAGCTCATTACACCATGATGAAAATCTAGCTAGAGTTAGCTTTTATTTTTACAACATGGCATGATTAGTGAAAACTAATGTGTGTCCGCTTTCATAAGGGAGTTTTTCTATGTAATAAAACCACATTGTCATCAAGGACATTGCATTGTTTTGGAAATCTAGCTGGAGTTAGATTTCCAAAAAAACCACATCATCATCAATCACATTGCATTGTGATAGAAATCTAGCTGGAGTTAGCTTTAATATTTAAATCATTGCACGATGAGTGAAATCTAATGTGTGTAAGCCTTCATCGGGTATTTTTCCATCTAGCACGACAACATTGTCATCAATCACAATGTACCATGATGGAAATCTAGCTGGAGTTAACTTTTTTTCTAACTACATGGGACAATGAGTGAAATCTAATGTGCGTTAGCTTTCATAAGGTAGTTTTCCATCTAACACAACCACATCCTCATCGATGACATTGCACCGTGATAGAAATCTAGCTAGAGTGAGATTTCGTCACTTAAATCATTGCACGGTAAGTGACATCTAATGTATGTTAGTATTCATAATGTTGTTTTACATCTGACACAACCATATTGTCATCAATCACAATGCACTATGATGAAAATATAGCTTGAGTTAGCTTTCATTCTTAAAACATTGCACAATGAGTAAAACTAATGTATGCTAGCTTTCATAAGGTAGTTTTCCATCTAACATGGCCACATTGTTATCAAATACATTACACCGTGATGAAAATCTAGCTTGAGTTAGCTTTCCTTCTAACAACATGGCATTATAAGGGAAAGCTTATGTGTGTTAGCTCATTACACCATGATGAAAATCTAGCTGGAGTTAGCTTTTACTTTAACAACATGGCATGATTAGTGAAACCTAATGTGTGTTCGCTTTCATAAGGGAGTTTTCTATGTAATAAAACCACATTGTCATCAAGGACATTGCGTCATTTTGGAAATCTAGATGGAGTTAGATTTCATCATTAAATAGTTGCATGGTGAGGAAAATCTAATGTGTAAGCTTTCATAGTGTAGTTTTTCATCTAGCACAACCACATTGTCATCAATCACAGTGCACCATGATGGAAATCTAGCTAGAGTTAACTTTTGTTCTTAAAACATTGCACACTAAGTAAACCTAATGTCTGTTAGATTTTATAAGGTAGTTTCCATCTAACACAACCACATTGTCATCAAATACAGTACACCATGATGGAAATCTAGCTAGAGTTAGCTTTCCTTCTAACAACATGGCACTATAAGGGAAAGCTTATGTGTGTTAGCTCATTACACCATGATAGAAATCTAGCTGGAGTTAGCTTTCATTTTAACAACAGGGCACAATGAGCTAGAATTCTAATTGTTGTCTCTTATCTGGAAACCTCTGTTTTCCCATAACACATTGTTCAGGGACTCATCCAATGCCTTAAAGGAATAGCAATTTTTAAAATTTAATTAGCAATCTCTTTTGGGAGATTTTTTCTCATAGTCCTCCTATTTGTAGCATTTAATATCCAATATCAATTGTTTTTCAGGTACCTTATTAGTGAGGGGTACTTGTTAAACAATTTTTAATCCTTGGTGATGGGCCAGTGTTTGAACTTACGATAATATCATGAATTCAATGTACATGAGCTCAAGTGTCCTTACCTGTACATTACCCATCTGTTGGACTACCTTTCCAATGTTGCAGCAATTGCTAGCTTCCTGAGACTCATGAAGAGTTGAAATTTGGTCCAAAGGGCACAAAGCTGGATTCCCACACAGATACTAGGACTGTTAAACTAACTTCTGACACTAATACTTTCTCAGGAATATATTCAACTTATAAACCTCCACAATCCGGTGTGCCTGTGGCTTTCAACATTCCTCACAAACTGAATTCCAACTCAGCAATACTAGCAGGATCATATGGCCACTCAATTAATTTACATCAGTAGCCAAACACGTCAGTTTTAGTGGCAGTTGTATCATCATCAAATGCTACTTCTGTGAGGTCTGATCTTGTGCATACATCTTTAGGTCAAAATTTGCTAACTATGGCACAGTCTTGTGGAACATTGGATCTATCAAACCTTTCACTTGGGCTGAAGAAACTAGCCTCATTTCATTGGAGGCTCTGCAAATGAAATAGTAATGGTAGCAGGTCATTATTTTTAAGACCGATTTTGATTGTATGGTCACTATCTTGCTTGTTGGAGGTGTGCCTGCCAGTGCCTTAGAAGTGGTATTCTCCTTATCTTTCATTTTGTATCCTGACATGTGCCCAAAACATGTCATGTGTTTTAGGACACATTAAAACTCATGTCCGACATTTGTCAGGTCATGTCACATGCCCGACCCATTGGACACGGACACTGAGGCCTATATGGCTGTGCCATGTTTCATAGCTTTTTATGCATTTCGAATAAAATTGTATCTTGCTGGAGCCGACCAATCATCATAGCTTTCTACCTCTAGAATTAAATGAAACACAATTGAACCCCTTGAAAGGAACCTAACTGACTCATATAAATTACTTAACAATAATGTCCTAAATTCAAATAATCTTTTTCAGTACCTTGTAGCCTGAGTTGGAAAGAAAGAGACATGAAAAATAAAAGACGTGACCTGCAACTAGGATTTATGTATGTTGTGGTTTCCAGAATATCCATAATAGGGTGTTGTATTCATTTGGACATTTGTTTTGGCTCCTGTAGAATCTTTGTTTTGGCTTTCAACAGTCCTCACAAACTAAATTCCAACTCAGCAATCCCAGCAGGATCATATGGCCACTCAATTAATTTACATCAGCAGCCAAACACGTCAGTTTTAGTGGCAATTGTATCCATAGTTTTAAAAATCAGAATCGGACTTGGAATCGGTCAAGGGTCAACTCGGAATCGGAATCAAAATCGGTAATGAATCGGTCATAAATCGGCCAATTTGAATTTAATGAATCGGTTTGCTAAAAAATACATAAAATATTTAGGAGCCAGATGGATGACATAGAGCTGCTAATTTCTGAATGATTTCATATCTAAAGAATTTATTGTAATTGAGAACTATATGTCAGCCTGCAAAATGTGTAATCAACTAATCATGGCCTATTGTAGAAATGAGGGCACCATTAGATATTTTGCAGCTATGAAAATATTAGGTTTATTTCACACTATTCTGTTACTAATATGGGTCCTCAAAAGTTTGAATCCTAGCATTCTTACAAAGTACAAACATATAGCAGATCGAAGCCAG
Organism: Pseudotsuga menziesii; assembly: GCA_001517045.1. Taxonomy (NCBI): domain Eukaryota; kingdom Viridiplantae; phylum Streptophyta; class Pinopsida; order Pinales; family Pinaceae; genus Pseudotsuga; species Pseudotsuga menziesii. The sequence continues at coordinate 35,694 of LPNX011042175.1, read as the reverse complement.
CATCAGTAATATTTCCAGCCAAAAAAGTGATGTAACCAGTCAGCATTTTAAAGATAAAGTAGGCCGACTTGTCCCTAATGGAATTCCTAAGGCTGATCTGTGCTCATTTTAATTATAACTCGTAAATATATACAGTTCAGGGGTGTTTTCGTTTTTCATTATGTGGCAGATCTATGCTTTTGAGGAGATTAAGGGACCAAGCCTGTTTTCATTTTCAAGTTTTAAGACAGTTGTAGCAAAGATATTGTTTGTCTTGTCCCTTCCTTTATGTTCCCAATCTACAGAGCAGCATAGGAGCAGACTTTGAGGCTTGGTACACAGATTTTGATGTCACTGCCAGCTTGCTAACAGCCACCTAAGAGAATTTGCATGCCTGATAACATTCACATGAGATCTAACTGATAGAAGACCTTTCATTCTCTATTAACGTTCTCCAGATTTGTGCAATTTCTTGTACAGAACCTCATGTTTGATAGGATAGGTTAGGAGTTAGGGAACCGTTAGGTTAGTAAACATTTATAAAATAAATAAAAAATAACTAAAAAATAAAAAATTTGCCTTTCCCAAACCAGACTGGTCAGGCTTGAACTCGGCCGGTTTGGACCGGTTAGTTACTGAACCGAACCTATTTGGTACCAAACCGGCCAGTTCGGTAACTAACCGGTCCCAGATCCAGTTAACCTGTCGGTTTGAACCGGTTTGGTTCTGAACCGGTGAACCGGCCGGTTCTGGTTTCGATTTAACCGATTTTTAATACTATGGTTGTATCATCATCAAATGCTACTTCTGTGAGGTCTGATCTTGTGCATACATCTTCAGGTCAAAATTTTCCAACTATGGCAGAGTCTGGTGGAACATTGGATCTATCAAACCTTTCACTCAGGCTGAAGAAACTAGCCTCATTTCATTAGAGGCTCTGCAAATAAAATAGTAATGGTTGCAGGTCATTATTTTTAAGACTGATTTTCATTGTATGGTCACTATCTTGCTTGTTGGAGGTGTTCCTGCCAGTGCCTTAGAAGTGGTATTCTCCTTATCTTTCATTTTGTATCCTAACACGTGCCCAAAACATGTCATGCGTTTTAGGACACATTAAAACTCATGTCTGACATTTGTCAGGTCATGTCACATGCCCGACCTGTTGGACACGGACACGGAGGCCTATATGGTTGTGTCATGTTTCATAGATTTTTATGCATTTCGAATAAAATTGTATCTTGCTGGAGCTGACCAATCATCTTAGCTTTCTACCTCTAGAATTAAATGAAACACAATTGAACCCCTTGAAAGGAACCTAACTGAATCATATAAATTACTTAACAATAATGTCCTAAATTCAAATAATCTTTTTCAGTACCTTGTAGCCTGAGTTGGAAAGAAAGAGACATGAAAAATAAAAGACGTGACCTGCAACTAGGATTTATGTATGTTGTGGTTTCCAAAATATCCATAATAGGGTGTTGTATCCATTTGGACATTTGTTTTGGCTCCTGTAGAATCTTTGTTTTGGCTTTCAACAGTCCTCACAAACTAAATTCCAACTCAGCAATACCAGCAGGATCATATGGCCACTCAATTAATTTACATCAGCAGCCAAACACGTCAGTTTTAGTGGCAGGTGTATCATCATCAAATGCTACTTCTGTGAGGTCTGATCTTGTGCATACATCTTCAGGTCAAAATTTTCCAACTATGGCACAATCTGGTGGAACATTGGATCTATCAAACCTTTCACTCGGGTGGAAGAAACTAGCCTCATTTCATTGGAGGCTCTGCAAATGAAATCTTCTTGTTCAACATCATCTGCTACTGAGAGAATTTATGGTTCAACTCCTTTAGTTGTTTTAGTGGCTGCCAGCGGAGACATATTTGGTTCACAATTCACTGCTGTGACTGAACTGTCAGTTACAAAGAAGTCTGATGCTGCAGTTAATAATTTGCCAATGAACATGCCCATCCCAGAAACAGTTGTTCCTAATGAAAATATTATTTTAACTTCTATTTTTGCCCCTGGCCTAGAACAAAATAACTCCCTCTCACACACATAAAAGTAGATCCCCTCAGAAAAGCATAAGCAATCCTAACCTTTGATCTTTTAAGCTGAGAGGTCTAAAAAGACTGCACTGCCAGCTTCGCACCATCAGTATTTGGATTGGATCCCTCTTAGCTGAATAGGTCACTACTTAAGATGGATTTATGCTACTTTTATGCCATGAAAAGTAGAGCTATGAGTGCCCTAGCTGATATACAAGGATGGGCAATAATCAAATATAGTAGTTTTCATGGTAATAGTAGTGATTTGTCACATCTTAGGAATCATGGTATGGCAGTGATTTGTTGATAAGGGAATTAAAGAGTAAATCCAATGATTTTTAAATTTATTGTAGGATAGTTTCTCAAAGATTTAAATTGTAATGGTGCTTCTGGGTGCATGCCAATAGGTATCATGATAATGCCAGTTTCATTTTTTTAATCTCTCCTCATAGGATAACTCTACTTTATGTTAGGGGCAAGGGTCCGCAATGTGGCTGCAGTGATTATTGACTACTGCTTTTTAGGCTTTATGGAAAACCGAGAGTGGCACATTCAAATACTGTAGTGAACATCAACTGTATATTGTGTGATTTACAATATGTGGGTTACAATCTGTGTGTTTGGGGTAATAAGACTGATGCCTGTTAGCTACGTAACATGTAAGAGAAGCTATTTTCATAGCTATGGAATCCATGTCAAATTTAGTAATGACTGGAATCACCACCTTTGGCCCGTTTGCAGGGGTAGAAGAGTTTTCATGTGAAGAAACATCTAAACGAGTTCTAGATTCCACATCAAACTAAACAGGATATTGGTGATAGTAGTCCAAGCCTCCCCTATGATTGCCAGGATTCAAAGGTGACAGGATTCAAATGCATCACTCAAGCAATTTGTAAAAGATACTAAAGAGCCTCATCATACCCATCCATTATCCTTTGCTTTGAAATATTTTCCAAAAGAAAAATCTATTACATAACAAATTCGATATCCATCATTCTCATGATCTAACCTTCATTACTTGATACAATTAAATTCATTAAGATATCCCAAATAAACCTCACAACCTGAGCTGCATCATCTGAGCAATTAAAAATCATCCAATTACCAAATTGTTCATCCTTCTTCCCAAGGGGCCTCCCGTCCTAGAGCCTAGAGATTGATTCTGCATGGTTTAGTCTATTTTTTCTTTCTACATACTATTTCTTATAGGAGCCTCTTTAGCACTCCCACTTTTTATTGACATCATTGTAACCAGTAGTCTCTTTCACCTACTTTAGTGGTCACATGTCAGACATTAATAAATTATCTAATATTCATTGCTAAATCTGAAAATCCACCTCTAGCAAGAGCAGCCAACATAAGTTCAAGTTTCAGCACAGACATACAGTTGGTCAACATGTAAATTCTGAGTGTAAGCCTAAATACTTTAAAATGTCCAGAAGCCTTCACATGGCCCTATTGTCCTTGAAGTTTGAACATGTGACTTTGTAAATCTCTAACGACATCTTCATTCTCTCCATTTCCTCTTTGCTTCTATACTAGACTATCAATACATCAATTATAATAATATCTATCAAGAGCCTTTGACAAGTATAATTTAGGAACCCTTTGCATCCACCCCAACTAGTACTTATTGCCAAAAGTAAAGATGAAAGATGAGGTCATAGCAATAAGTTAATACCTAAGTACATGTGATGATTGTGCTTATGAGGTAAAAACAAATATTACATGCTGGATCTTATCAGTTTTCCTACCTCTGCTTTAGAAGATGCATACTTTCTCACTATAATAAATTCATAGACATAACATGCCAACAACTTTAATGAGCATCAAATGCACTGTCAACTATTACCAATTTGCAGCTGAAGTTTGAATAACATTGTGGCTGATATCTATACTCATGAATAGTGAATTTTATTAATAAAAGGGTGTAATTATACCACCAGAATATATGTACGTTTGTCTTAAGGTGTTCAAGTGCAACAGGTGAGCGCTGATATTTGCTTTTCTTGGCTAGTAATTGTTGATACAAATGACATATTTGTTACTGGTAATAATAGTTTACTTACCTTACAATTGAATGGATACTATTGTTGAGTGATAGACCATATCACATATTGCTAAAGTGTACATAGAGGTAACCTATTGATTGCCACTGTTAATCATAGTGAAAGTTACAAGCTACTAATCAACTGTCATGATTAATGTCTTTCCTTGGATTGAATCCTATGGCTTTTATATCTTGATAAATCGTTGGCATCTTGCAGTTGCAAGCATTCTTATCTAATATTGATGTTTGACAGAGAATTGATGATCGTATTTACTGCAGGCTTGCATTTTATATAGATCATATGCTAAACAATTGTATTAATGGGATGGTTATGCTATCATATCCATATTGAACAAATACTTGACTGATAAAACCTCTCTAGTGTATCTTCCTCATTTTCTGTTTGACTCCATTGAAGGAACTGATCTTGTCTTAAGGTTATTGGAGGCAGTGGTGTTAGAAATTGCATTGGCAGGTGCATTAAAGGGCTTTCCCCTTGAAACAGAATAGGATCCCGAAGAAGTTGAGAGCTTGGACAAAGGTGACAGTAGTCCAAGCCTCTCCTATGATTGCCAGGATTTAAATGCATCACTCAAGCAATTTGTAAAATATACTAAAGAGGCTCATCATACCCATCCATTATCCTTTGCTTTGAAATATTTTCCAAAAGAAACATCTATTACATAACAAATTTGATATCCATCATTCTCATGATCTAACCTTCATTACTTGATACAATTAAATTCACTAAGATATCGCAAATAAACCTCACAACCTGAGCTGCATCATCTGAGCAATTAAAAATAATCCAATTACCAAATTGTTCATCCTTTTTCCCAAGGGGCCTCCCGTCCTAGAGCCTAGAGATTGATTCTGCATGGTTTAGTCTATTTTTTCTTTCTGCATACTATTTCTTAAAGGAGCCTCTTTAGCACTCCCACTTTTTATTGACATCATTGTAACCAGTAGTCCCTTTCACCTACTTTAGTGGTCACATGTCAGACATTAATAAATTATCTAATATTCATTGCAAAATTTGAAAATCCACCTCTAGCAAGAGAAGCCAACATAAGTTCAAGTTTCAGCATAGACATACAGTTGGTCAACATGTAAATTCTGAGTGTAAGCCTAAATACTTTAAAATGTCGAGAAACCTTCACATGGCCCTATTGTCCTTGAAGTTTGAACATGTGACTTTGTAAATCTCTAACGACATTTTCATTCTCTCCCTTTCCTCTTTGCTTCTATACTAGACTATCAGTACATCAATTATAATAATATCTATCAAGAGCCTTTGACAAGTATAATTTAGGAACCCTTTGCATCCACCCCAACCAATACTTATTACCAAAAGTAAAGATGAAAGATGAGGTCATAGCAATAAGTTAATACCTAAGTACATGTGATGATTGTGCTTATGAGGTAAAAACAAATATTACATGCTGGATCTTATCAGTTTTCCTACCTCTGCTTTAGAAGATGCATACTTTCTCACTATAATAAATTCATATATAACATGCCAACAACTTTAATGAGCATCAAATGCACTGTCAACTATTACCAATTTGCAGCTGAAGTTTGAATAACATTGTGGCTGATATCTATACTCATGAACAGCGAATTTTATTAATAAAAGGGTGTAATTATACCACCAGAATATATGTACGTTTGTCTTAAGGTGTTTAAGTGCAACAGGTGAGTGCTGATATCTCCTTTTCTTGGCTAGTAATTGTTGATACAAATGACATATTTGTTACTGGTAATAATAGTTTACTTACCTTACAATTGAATGGATACTATTGTTGAGTGATAAACCATATCACATATTGCTAAAGTGTAGATAGAGGTAACCTATTGACTGCCACTGTTAATCATAGTGAAAGTTACAGGCTGCTAATCAACTGTCATGATTAATGTCTTTCCTTGGATTGAATCCTATGGCTGTTATATCTTGATAAATCATTGGCATCTTGCAATTACAAGCATTCTTATCTAATATTGATGTTTGACAGAGAATTGATGATTGTATTTACTGCAGGCTTGCATTTCATATAGATCATATGCTAAGCAATTGTATTAATGGGCTGATTATGCTATAATATCCATATTGAACAAATACTTGACTGATAAAACCTCTCTAGTGTATCTTCCTCATTTTCTGTTTGACTCCATTGAAGGCACTGATCTTGTCTTAAGGTTATTGGAGGCAGTGGTGTTAGAAATTCCATTGGTAGGTGCATTAAAGGGCTTTCCCCTTGAAACAGAATAGGATCCCGAAGAAGTTGAGAGCTTGGACAAAGGTGACAGTAGTCCAAGCCTCTCCTATGATTTCCAGGATTCAAATGCATCACTCAAGCAATTTGTAAAAGATACTAAAGAGGCTCATCATACCCATCCATTATCCTTTTCTTTGAAATATTTTCTGAAAGAAACATCTATTACATAACAAATTTGATATCCATCATTCTTATGATCTAACCTTCATTACTTGATACAATCAAATTCATTAAGATATCCCAAATAAACCTCACAACCTGAGCTGCATCATCTGAGCAATTAAAAATCATCCAATTACCAAATTGTTCATCCTTCTTCCCAAGGGGCCTCCCGTCCTAGAGCCTAGAGATTGATTCTGCATGGTTTAGTCTATTTTTTCTTTCTGCATACTATTTCTTATAGGAGCCTCTTTAGCACTCCCACTTTTTATTGACATCATTGTAACCAAGAGTCCCTTTCACCTACTTTAGTGGTCACATGTCAGACATTAATAAATTATCTAATATTCATTGCTAAATCTGAAAATCCACCTCTAGCAAGAGAAGCCAACATAAGTTCAAGTTTTAGCACAGACATACAGTTGGTCAACATGTAAATTCTGAGTGTAAGCCTAAATACTTTAAAATGTCGAGAAACCTTCACATGGCCCTATTGTCCTTGAAGTTTGAACATGTGACTTTGTAAATCTCTAACGACATTTTCATTCTCTCCCTTTCCTCTTTGCTTCTATACTAGACTATCAGTACATCAATTATAATAATATCTATCAAGAGCCTTTGACAAGTATAATTTAGGAACCCTTTGCATCCACCCCAACCAATACTGATTGCCAAAAGTAAAGATGAAACATGAGGTCATAGCAATAAGTTAATACCTAAGTACATGTGATGATTGTGCTTATGAGGTAAAAACAAATATTACATGCTGGATCTTATTAGTTTTCCTACCTCTGCTTTAGAAGATGCATACTTTCTCACTATAATAAATTCATAGACATAACATGCCAACAACTTTAATGAGCATCAAATGCACTGTCAACTATTACCAATTTACTTACCTTACAATTGAATGGATACTATTGTTGAGTGATAAACCATATCACATATTGCTAAAGTGTAGATAGAGGTAACCTATTTACTGCCACTGTTAATCATAGTGAAAGTTACAGGCTGCTAATCAACTGTCATGATTAATGTCTTTCCTTGGATTGAATTCTATGGCTGTTATATCTTGATAAATCGTTGGCATCTTGCAATTACAAGCATTCTTATCTAACATGCTTTACAACAGAACGCTGGCTCAAACAGGGAAATTAAGCCGAAGAACATATTTTCATTTGGAACAACTGTTTTCATTAGGAGCAATTTTCTTATGATAACAGGGAAAGTAAGCCGAACAAAATATTTTCTTGAATATGTTTTCTGGCATAAGGAATCAGGATATAGCATTTTCTTTAATCGGTGAGGATTGATCCTCACAACTAAGATACAAAACTTTATCTTAAATAAAAATAAAGAGCGGTTGGGGGATTCATCCTCGATAGTCATAGTGGATAATGGTGAGAGATGATAAGAAACTAGATAATATGGAAGGTTGTAGGCTGCAGAGTGTGCATTATTATGAGAAAGGATCACTACTCTTTATCAACATAAATCCTATCCAATATTTTCTTAAACTCTATAAATTATTCACTAATTGACTAATTGAATCAGCCTCCATAATAAAGATGATTACCTCTAATTGGGATAGAATATTGGTAATATTTCTAATTCATAAATATAGTACTAGGTATCTCACTAAACAATCCATGACAATGGATCTTTGAATAATTTTATGATGGTTTAATATATAATCTGGTAAATTCACTTCTATCTAACGAGTCGATCTAATTACTTTCCCTCTCAAATAGCCTATAGTATTAGTGAATGATTGTGTTCTTTTCTCCTATGATATGTGCCCCCTTAACATCTATTTAGCATACCTTATACATTTATCCAACCCCTAAGGTGTCCTCTTTTGATTTTTCTAGTCTTCCTTACCATGAATGTCCCCAGTATAAGACAAGACATCTCTGATCAGGGTATTTGAAGAATTTAGACAAAGTTTGAAGCTTTGTGAGAAGGACCTTGAAAAGAAAATGGAATCACCCACGAATCTCTTAGTAGATAGGGCACTGAAAAATGAAGTGATCCTCAGTCTCAACCTCTCGAAGGTGACATACCCTAGATCTCCTCTCAATGATGGACGTCCTCCATCTATGCTTAAGAAGGCCACAAATAATAAAACCAACCACAAAAGGTATAATCAGTCCCCTCCAGGGCCTCCAATCTCTTATTTCATGACTGTTTCCCAGATCAAATGTCACACACTGGATTGTCTGCCACAAATGTTCCTACAGTGGTGAACCCCAGGTTGCAATATGTCTGGTGTAGGAGACATCCTAAAATCTAGAGCTGATAACCCTCTAAATTGCACTAGAACATGTATATTAATATACACATGTTCTTAATTGCAACAAACAAGAAGTCGGCCCTAAAATTATTTTAATGGGACAGGTCGGCCCTGGGATTTTTTATTACCTGAAACAAGGCAGCTCCAATATTTTGCTTGAAAACAGGTCGGTCCTAGTTTTTATTTGCTCAAGTTGGCTCCAGGAAATTTGGATAGGTCGGCTCCATCAATTTTTTTTTGCATTTATTTCTTTTGGTAATAACCCAAAGGTTGGTCAGCCCTGGACTTTGGCTTGGAACAGGTCTGTCATCAACGTTTTACATTCCTTTTAGCCATTTCAAGAATTGGTTGTCATGTGCCATTTAAAACTAGGGCATTCATGGATTTCTCTCTAGAAAGATACAAGAAACTGCAATTTTGCCTGATCCAAAGGGTAAGTCCGTCACTTATGTTCACCTAGTCTTCAGTTTGTGCTATTCACGTATTGTAGGAAGAGGTTTATTTGTCCCTGCACTGCAATCTTAGCTGAAAATTGTGCACTGTCATCTATCCAAACGCTACAGTTACAAATTTACAGTTCCCTATCAGATGGAACCTACTTATATTCAGGTCAAACACAGTGAGCTTGTGAGCCGTATTTGCATGATTGTATTGCTACAGGACCTTTAGAACAGCCAGCGATTCACCTATATGTTAATTATTCCTGTCCATTTTCATTAACTCTAGAAACTATTTAGGCAATATTCAATTTTTTTAGACATTACTTCAGATACATGGCATGCATTTTCAATAAAGATTACCTGATTAGGCTCGATCCAGATTTGAATAAATTTGTCCTCTTCAACACTTCAGCTCTCTATCACCATGGGTTCTCAACGCTTTTTCATTGTGAGTTCTATGTGTTGTGTCAGCATGTCGGTTCTAGGGCATGAGATGTTCTCAGTCACCGTTCGTCCCAGCGATTCAGTTACATGGAGTATTCTTAGTTATGCCATAGAACTGTTAATTAGGGAGGTATGAGAAGCTGTCGGGCATGCAGAAATCAAGGTAGAGTATTATTAGCTATACGACAGAACTCATAAACACAGTAAGAGCAGTTGGGGAAGGATGGCAGTCGGGCTTGCATTCTGGGCAGAGGTTTTGTTCTTTGTTGTGCATTTTGATTTTGAGTTTTTTTTTTATTTTGTGTTTTTTTTATGATTTTGTTTTATTTT
>LPNX011042175.1:438-24432 GCA_001517045.1 Pseudotsuga menziesii | reverse complement strand
ATAGTACTAGGTATCTCACTAAAAAATCCATGACAATGGATCTTTGAATAATTTTATTATGGTTTAATATATAATCTGGTAAATGCACTTCTATCTAACGCGTCGATCTAATTACTTTCCCTCTCAAATAGCCCAGTGTTAGACGCTATGGTTGTGCCACTCATATGGCTTCAATAAATCTTTAATTCAAGTCCTTTTCATGGCCTTAGGAAACATCCCACCAACAATGTGCTCATGTAATGTATAAGCATATTTAGTGTAAACACTATTAGTTTATAAACAAAGTAGCAGTGCATGGAAGTAGTGACCTATTCAACTAAGAGGGATCCAATCCAAATCCATATTAAGTAGCATAAATCCATCTTAAGTAGTATCCCATCTTGTAAGAAATTCCAGATGTTTTTCTTGAAGAGTTGCATGGGATTCCTCCCAAATGTGATTTGGTGTTATTTGTTGAACCAAAGACCATATAAGTTCCCTTATTCAATGCCCATGCTTGAATTTCATTAGTTGTAGATGCATATGAAGAATTTTTTGGATTTAGAGTTGATCCAACCTAGCATGTCACCTTGGGGAACACCAATTATATTTGTAAGGAAGAAGGGTAACCAAACAAAAATAACATGACCATTTAAAATAACTTCCATAGTTTCAAAAAATAATAATTAATTAATTTTATAAAAAAAATTTCAAAACAACACAACAATTTTCTATAAAAATGGTAAATTAAATCACTCATAACTCATTCATTTTAAGGACACCTATAAATTAAAAAAAATCCTTAAACTTAATTTCCCCCAATTTGACACAAATATCTTTTGAAAACTCAAAATTTTAGTGGCTATACGGCCAATGACATTGAAGTCATCGTTTTTGCTTATTTGCCGGGAAGAGAAATTGCTCGATCAGGTAGGGAATTTCAGTCATGGGTTGGAAAACTTCACTTCATATTGATCGATCAGGTCGGGAATTTCAGTCATGCGTTGGAAAACTTCACCTCATAGCTGCGCGTGGGTATCGACTTGCATCTCCTCAGGCTCGATTTTACTGATTTATCATAAAAGGACTTTCACAGTTTAGGTATTTTCTCAATCTTCTGCAACAATATTTTGTTCCTCTTATTTGTAGACTAGTTTTTCATTGGGAATGTCCATAAGATTTATGAGATTGCATAGTTAATAGGGATAGCCTCCACGTCTGTTCACTTAGGGCGTTCCCTGGGTAGAATTCCATTATTTACCACCCTAGTGAACACAAATTCCATTACTTACCACCCTAGTGAACACTTTTGGGTTTTCCTGGGCCAAAAAACATCAGTTGTAGTCACTAAAAATGTTCACCTATGTCTTTGGGTAAAAGAAGACGGGACGAGGAATCTTGTCTCTGCACCTGCAAAATTTCAAGTTTCCGAGTTCCATGCTTGGTGTATGTTCAACATTCTGGGTACATGAGTCTTGCATTTGAGGGTAAAGCCTTCTCAACTCCTTGTCCTGTAAAAGCAGGCCAAATACCACTCACTTAATACCATGTACTTGAGAACCAAAGACCAAATACTAAATAAAAATCACTCTTTTTAAAACCAGACATCGTCCACCCTAGTGGGAGAGAGCCACAATGGCCAATTGCAAAAGGGTCTGGAGCAATCACAAAAAACCTAGGCTGAGCAATCAGAGTAAGCTTTTCCCGTCGCTTATTTATCTTGCATATGATTTCAACTTAAAGTAGATCTTGGATATCATGCTTGCATGCTTTTGTGTGTGTATAAATAGATCTATTTGTTTTTCTGAAAAATACTGTTTATATTACTCAGAAATCAATATGTACAAACAAAGGATAATATGAACAAAAAAGGGATATCATAGTATGTATGAGTGGGGAAGAATATGCAATCACCCACAGCTCTAGTTTATCATCAATGAAAAACTCAGCTGATGGTGTGTGATACGGTCCATGCAAATCAATGGTTGAACTAGAAAGGTGTCTTCCATGTTGCAGTGAAGTCTCAACATATTCAAGGGCTGTTTGCTTTGGTCTCATTTCAGGCTCAACAGGAGAAACTATTCCTTGTTATGTTGTATTATCCCATTTGACAAAGCATTTTGGAACCAAATCCTACTTGGGAAAACTACTTACGAGTAGCCAACAGTGCATGGGAGGAAGTGGTATCAAGTTAAGATTGAATATTCTTTTGCACGGTGTCAAGTATCTCTTCCATCTTCCTTAATTATATCATAAATCCTTGACAGAGAAAAGCTATTTTTATATCAGTCTCCTTAATATGTATAGTCCAATGAGCCTCAATGAATCTGAGCCATTATAGAGTAACACCATCGACTACCAAAATCATGATCCAGATTCCAAACTAGACAAAAATCATCAGTCATATGGAGAAGGCACATGGCATAGCACTGGAGCACATCTGACACCAACAAATTAAGTCATCCTGATCTGTCAGTTGAACGATGCTAGAGGTGTATCTGATGCAAACATCCATCACTCTCCATTGTGGAACTACTGTTTGTGAAAAAAATCACAAGTGCAAGAATCATTTGGTCACCCCTACAAAATATGGGGTAACAAAGCCAACCTAGTGAATAAGGATTAATTGTGTGGGCCCATAACCCCTCTTGGGGAAAGTAGTACTCTTATTTCTGTTTCACATAAAGTGATCATTTTCTTTATTTTGTTCTTTATTCACATAATTAGCCTATGGGCACCTTTACATATTGTGCTCTCTTTTATTCTTTGTTGTTATGGTTGTGATCTTCTCTCTCTAGCATACTCATGGTTCAGCACTAACACACTTGTTATGGGTTTTATGTTGCGTTTCCTTAGTGCTGTTTCCTGTTTTGTTTATTACAGTATTTAGGGTTCGATCCTTCTCTCTTTTAAATCTCAACATATATTTCAATGTTTGTATGTTTGTTTGGCTCATCCATTAATCATACTCTGTAGATACACATGAGCTAAACATATCAGAAAACTGTCTCAAGGCTGCCTTCAAGTGGGATTTTATCCTAGCTTTTCAACCTCAATCCTATCAATTGCAAAAGAGGATTTGTGGTTACCAGAATGAAGCATAGGGAATGCCATATAGACCAAATACTGAATAAAAATCACTCTTTTTAAAACCAGACATCGTCCACCCCAGTGGGAGAAAGCCACAATGGCCAATTGCAAAAGGGTCTAGAGCAATCACAAAAAACCCAGGCTAAGCAATCAGAGTAAGCTTTTCCCATTGCTTATTTATCTTGCATATGATTTTAACTTAAAGTAGATCTTGGATATCATGCTTGCATGCTTTTGTGTGTGTGTGTGGATATCAGGGAAAGAGCCCACTGATAGTTCTACTTGGGTGACCACTTCATTTGGGGATTGAACCTATGTGGAATTTGAACCTTTGTGTGGGAACTGGGGAGATTTTGTATCAGCTTTGGTAATTGATGTTGTGAGAAGTTGATTTGGGATTTGATCCATTGAGCGCTTGGGTGAAAACCTAGGGAAGGGAGGGGTAGTTATGCTTTGATGTGTCAGTGTGGTGCAAGTGTATCATTCATTTGTGTTATTTTGGTGGGTAGATGAGGTAGGGAATATTGTAGCCTACATGCCAGAGGTATTTTCCTTGTCCCTAGTTGTATGTGGGAACACAATTCACAGAGGTGTGGTCCACCATAGTAGTCAAGCAGAAAGCTATATTGTATCTTGAGCATCGGAGGTGTAGGTTGAAACCATATCCTAAGTGCCAAAGGTGTTAATATGTGGTCCCAATATATACCACAGCCAGAGGACTGGAGGTGTAAATTCACACCATACCCTGCAGGTTGAAGGTGTTGATATTTTGCCAATGGCCTCTCCACCAAATTGAAGCTTGTGGCTTTGTGCAAGTGTTGTTTTGGGTTGAAACTTCGTTGTTGAATTGCTATGTGATATTTGATTGCCTACTGATTTGACGTTAGTAACTTTGTTGTTGGTGTGTTGAGAGAAATCAACCTAGTGTTCAAGCTTGAGACCCATGCACAAGGGGTACTGTCAACATCTCGACTCTACATATGGTTCGGAAGAAAAGCCTCTGTGAGTGCATATTTTCATGACACCTTTCTGTTCAAATGGATTGAAAGCCTGGTTTGCAACAGGAAGTAGACTTCATCAAGACACATTTGACATGAGTGAGTGCTGAGTTTTGCTTCTGCTGTTTTTTTACTTAAGATCTAATGTAACTTGTTTGCTGAGTAAGAAAGTACTTCTACTTATTGTTTAGTTGTATTATGTTGAGTCGTTGACACAGAACCACCATAGCAGGCCCTAACAGCTAGGCTACCTGGGCTGCTACACAATTCACTTAAACCTAATACTATCTTACTGATTATATTCTCTAAAAATGAGCAACTTAGAACCTAAAATACACCGTTGCACATGGGAATTTTTATTAAAGAACATACAATGTTTATAATGGTTTGTAGAGTAGTTAAAAATACTTAAAATTTAGTAGCAAAGAAAAAAAATCACATTAATCCATTATAAAAACCATATCAAAAAACTAACAAAATAATATGATAATATTACTACTGCATGCTCATTGCTACTTGTAGCATCAATTATTCCTCGTTTTATCTTCTTGGTCACCACATTGGCGAATCAAATGGATGAGCAGGTGGTTTATTGCCAATGTTTTCCAATAGTTATGCTATCCTTGAAACATAAGTAAACATAGTAATCTTTATGAAATATATTTGATTTTTGGTGAGATATTTCTGGCCAAATCTATTTTTTTCATGTGAAAAAATCACTTTGAGCTTCCACGAAGTGTAATAGATCATAAACTGCTCCACTTATAAATTTAGCAAAAATCACATTTTGCAAGTCAAAGTATAGCATCACGATTTTGAAACTATATCAGGTTCTGGACCTCACTGAGCTACCCCATACTAAGTGCAGTACATTCTAGGGAAAGTTTAAGCAATAACATTTTTAAAACCATCTCCTACTGAAGGGAAGGCAAGCAAGCAAGCAGAATGTATAATTATGTATATATATACCTTTACTTGAACCATTTTCACCATTTTTTGTATAAGGCTCATGTATGTGAACCTGCATTAAGAACACCAAGAAAACAAAGCATAATTGTTAAAAATCCCGCACTAGTCTGTCATAACCAGAGTGCATGAATTCCACCAACTTTTGACACTTACATGGTAAGAGGCAGCATAAGATGAATCACCCCCTCTAAAGATGATCTTAAGAGCATCTCTCAAACTTTGAATCCTGCAGGTAGCACCCTTTGCCTTTGGTTGTGCCATGGCAGAGCCCAGGTTTGAGTCTGAATACATTGAAGTCAAACACAGTGAAGTTCCTAATGCCTTTCAACATGGAAAAGTTGCCAAAGCCTTTCTAAGTTGCTCTAATTTATTGCTTAGCACATTCTTTACAAACAAATAGGTTCTTCTCTCTTATGTGAAACCAACCCAACTTTTAACCTTGCAGTAGTCAGAACAAATGAAATGACCCACATTTTTTCCCTTTTATTCTGTTAATTGTTTAGCTAAAAATATCTTCATGGATGAATAGCATAAATTTGCATACCAATGCAGCACAACAATTAGAACAATGAAACTTAAGTTAATGCATTATACATAAGAGGGTTTTCTCTCTTCTATGAAATCAACCCAACTCCTAACATTACAGTAGTCAGAAGAGACAAAGTGAATATTTCAGTGGGCTAGTAGAAATGTGAATATTTCAGTGGGCTCTTTCCCTGTGGATTTCAAGGAAGAAAAAAATAGTTTATCAGCTGCAGGACGACATGAAAGTAGACAAGCATGAATCTGATCCCTCCAATCATACCTAGGATGATGCCATGAGCATATATGCTTTCTTAACTTTGTAATCGTCAATGTACTATAAATTTGTCTTATTTATAGGAGTCCTTTTTAGAGGTTACTCTAGTGGTACTCCTTTGTTTGGTGTTGTAAGCAATGCTATAGAACACTATAGGCTATATTCTGCTGTCAGGACTTAGATCAGAGCATATGTTTTTTGGACCTGAACATGGTCAACTTTGTATTGTCTTGATGTCCAGCTTGGTTGCAGCCCCTGTTAATGCAAAAATTAAACTGTTTATGTTAAAACAATGACTTTAAATCTTATCCAACAAAATATGCAGAGTTTCTTAGCCGTAAGTCGTCAAATGAAAAAGCTGATATTGTAAAGGTGTTTAAACTTTGACCCTCTCTTGTACTCAATCTAAGGGGTTCACCCAATTAAAAAAAACAGGGACTCACAATCTTGCTGAAAGTATAGCATCATGATTTTGAAACTATTGTCACATGGTTACTTGTGACAACTGCGTTGACAAGACATTTTAGTTGGTTTATTGCATTTGTGGAAATGTGGCCGCAACACAACATGTCCATAGCTCAAGGGTATGTGCTCAATTGTTCGTGAACTTCATGTTTATGGAACTGCTGTTCCTGTTCATGGTCGTGATGCTGACAAATTGCAACACCAGGTGTAGATTTATGTAACAAGAACAATGATTGTAATGACCACCCCTTTTTGATAGAATTGGCATACATGCTGTTAGAAATCACGAGTAATAATTAGTGACTTGGTTTTCAAGTTTTAAATAATTGCAACTATTCTCTTGTATGTTTATAGATAAGAGAAGAATGCCAGGTTATTCTCTATGGTATTAACATAAGAATTGGGTTTATGGCTCACAATCTTGGCATGTTTCAAACTTTCATGTGGAATAAGTGACTGCCCTGGAAAGATCAATTTGGAAATATTTGGGAATAAACTAATAATTCTAAAAGATGTCAAGCATTCCATGGAAGAAGAAATACCGCATACTATTTTGACTGCATGACATATAATGGACCTTCTCGACCTAGAAGGGTGTGCTATAAGTTTCCAGGTGCAAATTTTTTGTCTTTAAAAATAAGTAATTAACTCAATCACATCTTAAATCCAGAGCAGTAAGTTGTAACCAAAATGATATGATCAGCAAATCAATCACAGTCAATAATCCAGATAGTAGATGCAAGTAAATAAAACTGCAGCAGCAGAAAACATTAGGTACCTTAATTCCTTTGCCTTGTCGCTCACCAGCCACTGGTCCAAGATTCCAAAGCAATATACCATCAGCATGCTGTCAACTGGGGAGGATTTGCATCCAAGGGGTGCCTTTCCATCCAGTCAATGCAACGACCTGAAACCAGCTGCTCCACCACAAGCAGGGCTCAAGCTCAGTGGATGTGCAGGATAGGAACACAGAGCTCAGCAGATTGCTCATTCAACTCACATAATAACTTAAATAACATACATCTGACTGATTGCCATGGCATGGTAGAGAGACTCCTGGTCTTACAGCAACCGATTGCTATGCACAATGCACATTAGTGGCCCGGCACACTCCCAGCCTCATCTATCCACACAAACCAGGCTATATCAGCTATTGGACTGCTCTCCAATATCACAATCAAAACAGGCCTCTTGTTCAAGCAGTAGTCCTCAATAATCAACAATGGCCTGCGTCTCACTCAAGGATTCTCTCACTTTTATAAACTCTGAAGGGTGTAACTGTTCCCTGTTTAAACCTGTCCCATTCATTCACCTCAACTCAATAAGAAGAAATCAAACTAAAAGGGTTCTCAACTGACAGTGTCTGTAAGCTAATTGGCATTGACTTTCTTTATCATTTCAATTCAGATATGTCACTGAAAAAATACAATTGTAGTTAATTTTGAATCAAAATGACAGGGGTAAGTATCTACCCTGCAGCTATTGTACAATTGCATATTTAACAGATTTCTGTGACAAAGTTGTGTAGTGTACATACACCAATAGGGCAGTAAGATGATCCCGTATAAGACCTTTCTCCAACAGGGCACTAAGCTGCTCCAGTATAAAACCTTTCTGTAGGATCACCATCAACAATATCCTAGAATGAATTTCCATACAAGTCCCAAGGTTCAAAACCTTTCCAACAGGGAAGTAAGCTGCTCCAGTATAAAACCTTTCTACAGGATCACCATCAACAATTCCCTGGAATGAATTTCCAAACAAGTCCCAAGGTTCAAAACCTTTTTCCAGGATCACTATCAACAATGCTCTGAAATGAATTTAAGGTTCAAAAACTTTCTCCAGGATCACTATGAACAATGCTCTGAGATGATATCTATACAAGTCCCAAGAATCAAAACCTTTCTCCAGGATCACCATCAACAATGCTTTGAGATGAATGTCCATACAAGTCCCAAGCTTCATCAATCATATGGGATGCTGTAGCCATTGAAAATGAGTAATGATGCAGAGTCTTGGTAAAAGTGCTGGAAGGTGGTTGATGTTGAGGCTGTTCTGCTGAGACCTCAGCGTCCGAGTATTAATTTACTTCACCTCTTGGCTGCAACTCTTCCCACTTGACAGCCTCGAAGACGGCAGTGCACTTTTCTTCTCTGAATGGAAGCATCTGGATGGAGGAGCCCTTGCTAACATCTAGTTTTAACAAAGGTTTTTCTGAAGTTGGAGATTTACATTTGGAAGATCTGACAACAATCCACTCACCATGGGGACTTGTGATCCAATTAGACTTCTTAGCAACATCTTCAAATTTACATCAGATAAGAGGGAAAGACAGTCTTTTCCTGATACTCAGCATAGTATTTATTCATCTCATGTCAAATATTTTTGCTAGAAATGGTTGTTAAATCTTTTGTTGATTCTCAGCATGGATTTGATTCATCACATGTCAAATACTACTGTACTATATAGTGCTACTTTTGTCCATTATGTTTTAACTAACTCCAGCAATATCGGATTTCAAAATAGACCCCACTCCAGCTCTCACAGATAAAAAAAAAATTGAGAGTGTGATTTACACTAACATAAATAATAGGTTTACTATTCTGTTGAGAGTGTGTTTTGAATCAGAGGAAACAAGCACAATGATTATCTCTTGTGTGCATACTGCATACCAATAGAGGAAATTGCCATGTTTTGTTCAGGTTGACTGCAATGAGAGGTTGCATCTATTTGCATTTTCCGATTATGTGCTTTTATATGTTGGCATGCATAGGTTTTATCGGTGCTGGGATGGGGTTCATATCTCACACAGACTTGTAGAACTCAACTGAATCTTGAGATTTCTGTTCTTTCATAGTCCAAACAGCTGATTTCATTTCTTTCAATGTCAAAGGACTTCTAATGTACTAGTTTTCCACTTAAACCAAATGCTGGAAACGACCAGCTGGCAATGGTCTTGATTAGAAGCACTCTTATCTGAAATGTGAGAGGAAGAGAAATATCCTATAAATAAGTGTAGAAAGCCTATCTATTCTCCCTGGATTCCTATTTTCACGTCTATTTCTAAGTTTTATGGAAGAAAGGTTAAATGCTATTTGCATCTGTTTCAAGTAATCATCCCCTGAATCAACATAGCTCTTTCTGGCTTTGATAACACCACTTTCCATGGTGTCTTCCATTTTTGTCACTTCTGTTGACATCAACTTCTTGCATTGTTGGGTTCTTGCAATCTACCTTTGGAAGTTAATGTTCTTCATGGCCATGTCTTGTCATTTTGTGAACATTTGTTCCTTTTAAACGTATCCTTGTATCAGGCCTTTGGAAGATGAGTCTCAGATGGTCTTAGTGATTTTTGTAAGCTCAAAAATGCTATTGGCTACGCACTTCTGATACAGAGTAGTACAATATTTTGAATTTTCCAAACCTAGGTTCACTTAAAGCAATTTTTGCAGCTCTGCCTCTGCTCTATCCAAAATGTGTCCTCTCTTGAAACTGGGATCTTTCTCAGAGACACTTTCCACAGACCTGCCTGGAGCAACGATAAAATTAAAGACATCCATGCACTATGCCTTAAGAATAACCAACCCCTTTCCTTCACACTATGCTCTTTGTATAATGTTTGAAGCTGAGAGAGTATATCTAGAATGATATTTGCCAGCTGTGATAGCTCCCCTGTATGGCCAAAATGAACATTATGGCGCAGAATTCTGCTAAAACTTTTGAGGTATTCAATTTCAAGCAACTTGTCTCAGCCCAATTCAATACTCCATGGCAAAGCACTAGCTTCCTTAACATCAATATCTGTTAGAGTGATCTATTAGCTTCATAGTGTGTCAATCTTATTTTATATTTTGCTTTGTAAATTTGAGAATAAACAGAGCCAGTCACGATGGTTATATATTTTTGGAGTTTTCTCTCTTTCTTGTTCTTCAAGGATAATCTTGATGTCTTATTTTACCTACTACTGCTAACAGTACAGAACTTTGAGGAGTCAATAGTGATCCAAAAACTACCATGGTATCCACTGCCAATGGCCAAATTCACTTTGTGGTGGTGCCTCTAATGGCAACTGTAGCCTAGTGGACTAATTCAGATATACAGATACCATGAACCTTGCATAAATGAATCTTATATGCATTCCGAGAACCTAAGACTAACATTTGGGCTAAACTTCTAGCTCTTAGCACAGGGATGAGGGAGTCTCTCAACCAAGGCATTAAGAAATTATTTTTGATGGTGATTTCAGGCCATGGATAACTTGTAAAAACTTAGCTGTATGTTGTGGTTGGATCTAGTTTTAACAAATGTTTGGCAGTGTAAATGTTATGTTTGAGAAAGAATGCCAATCAAGTTGCGGATTGTCTATAGGCTAACAGAGCCTTTCATTGGTTCCCACCATTCACCTGACTTATTTTATATTGCTTTTCACTGTCTTATGTTTATTTCCCCATTGCCCTTGTTTGGCTCTGCCTTGTCCCTCCTACCCTTCTCTGTCATGTGTTTTCTCCCCATTGTGTGGTACCCTACTGTATGTCCATCATTATTCTCTAGAGCATCAATCTCGATGTTGAGGCCAGCCTTGGATGAGTCTTCAAGCAGTCAAGGTGGTCCATTGTACAGCAGACAGTATTTTTTGCTTGAACCTCACTCAATGGATTCATTGATCAATAGGGTGGATTTGAATTGATACCCCTGGCCTTGATTAGGTGCTTTAAAAAAATATTGTCAGATGAGTGTATACCTGATACCATCAAACAAATTAGGACCCACATTGGAGAGAGAGATGAGGCTGAGAACTGGTTTAAGTAGGAAATGTGCAGTGCCTTGTACCAATTGGGGTTGACATTGAAATTGAGAGCATCATTGATTCATGGTAAAATGATGGAGAATTCAAAATGAAAGTGCTTATCAATCTGGAACTTATTATCGACAATTTGCCCAGTTGTCAGCAGGAAACTATCGTTGAAGTAGAGCTCTTGGTAAAT
This sequence comes from Pseudotsuga menziesii, assembly GCA_001517045.1. Lineage (NCBI taxonomy): Eukaryota > Viridiplantae > Streptophyta > Pinopsida > Pinales > Pinaceae > Pseudotsuga > Pseudotsuga menziesii. The sequence continues at coordinate 13,147 of LPNX011042175.1, read as the reverse complement.
TTACAAAGATTGCATCTACCTGGCCCCATTCATTTCCCCTATTGTCCATTATTCCATGTAAGGATTTTATCTGCCAAAGACAACCACATAAAGACTTTTGTATTTAATGGGAAAGCAAACTACCAGACAGAACTCCACCAGACTCAGACAGTATTCCTATCTTCAGTTTGATAGTTTACTCCCATGTGGTCATATTATTGGACCATTTAAGTTGATCCTCAACTTCTGTCAGCTTTATGGGGATGGACGTTTGCTTACACCTGTATGTTAAAGCTCCTTTGTACAACTCATAAAGTGATTACATCTTTAAACATACTGCAATTTTATTGACATTGGTTTTTATTATAACTTTGAAACTAACCTATGCCAAAATAGTCTAAAATACAAAATATATCTTAGAGATTAAACTTGTGTGAACACAATAGCAATAATTATGGAAAAAATATTGAAGCTTCCATTGGATTTTAACTGCATTTTGTCCTTTTGTTCACTTTGTGTCGAGAATTATATAACAATAAATAACAGCATAACATAACAATAACAGCAAAAACTCAACTAAAAATGTTTGCTAAGGTTTGATCCTCTGTTTACTATAGCGAACTAAGTCAACTAACACCTGAAGCCTATATTGATTCGGATTACCAAATTAAGTATAATCCAACATTAACCAAGTACAGACTCTATAAGCTTAAAGCTAGCTCCTAGCTTCCCCAACAACTCTTCTTGCTTTGTCTTGTCATAACTTGCTTGAAGCAGCAAATTTAGTGAAAACAGTGCATCATCTTCGCATTCTTTTCCATCAAGAACAAAAAGCACTAGGAAGAAGTTAAGGTACAATTAATTTGGACACATGCACAGCAGTGCACCCACTGAAAGTGTCAAACCCTAACCTTAATGTGCGTTCCTTGGATGGATAGATGGGCTAAGTGAAGGTGCCTACGAGAGTTGAACTGATGCGTCCAAGCATGCATTCTCCTAGAGATCTGCGCTCTAATTAAGACTGAAAAACCACATGCATGAGCCCCTAGTCTAACTAGTGAACTGTGCTTTTTAACTAACTGTGCATGCAATTATTAACTAAAGCAAAGCTCAGAAATAGAACTGAACTGTTAATAATGGAAAAAGCATCTAAACTGGAACTGAACTGAGGATGTTGCATGCATGCACTCTCTATCTCTTTCTCCATAAATGCTCGTGCCCTCATTGCTGCTGTGTAGAACAGCTGAAGGAGGGCATACTGCTACTGCTGTCTACTCCTCTGGAGGAGGAAGGTGCCATAGGTTGACCACAGTCTGAGCTATATACAGGTAAAAACTAACACTTGTAGTTGTAACATTTATTAGCTCCTTGTTTGCTGCTGCAATTACTAACTCAAAATCTCTGGCTGTATATGTTGAGTGACGCCTGCCTTTGCAACAGGAGTTTGTTCTGTGGAAACTAGACTTTCTCCACTGCAACCAAACTATATCCTTTTGCAAATTCTGTTCCAGCCCATAGGATTCTGCCACTGTGCACTAAAGACCTATTATGCAAATGGGGTTTACTTGGAATAAAATTAAGAACATCCATTGTAACTTTGCTTTTTTCTGGTCCATATCAAATCGGGATTTTATTGCATATGTACTATCTGTTTTGATGATGCATTTTTTTGTAGAATGATGGATTTGGTTTTCTTTGAAGTTGTTGTCCTACATGATATTGATTTAATCAAGAGTATCTAAGCAATTACATAGCTCTGAGATGCCATTCTAGTTGGTTCTGCAGTTTTGGCACATGTCTTGGTGCTCACACAAAGAATTAGTTTAATTTCTATTGTCAGGAGTATAATATTGTCATGTAAATATAATCGTCAAGGGTGCATAAACAACCTGAATGATATTTTTAGACTAGTAGGTTATGCTATATCCTTCTTTCGTTCCATCAAAATCTTTAGGATCAGCACATTTTGAACTTCTTATATGTTCTTTTTGCAGGAAAGGGTACAATGTTATAATGACAACCAGTCTATCATCAGATGTCCCTGTAGGTTATTTTTCATGGGCAGAATATGACATTATGGCATCTATTCAGCCAAGGACTGAAAAGGCCCTTGCAGCTGCTTTCATTTCCAATTGTGGAGGTCATAATTTCCGTCTACAGGCACTTGAGCAGCTTCAAAAGCTCAATGTCCCAATTGATTCTTATGGTGGTTGTCATCGAAATCGAGATGGTAGGGGTATGTACAGTTAAGATTTTTAACATTCCGTTACGTATTCATTCCTGCTTAGCATTCCATTTAAGTGAACTTGCACAAATATGGGACAACCTATTCATAGAATTTTTGTTCAAGCTGAAAAATTGGTCAATGGTAAGTCCTGCTTCTTTTTTGTAAGTGCATTCAATTTGATTTTATTAGGGGAACGAAAAGGATAATTTTCTGAAATGTTGCAAGTAAATTATAATTTCCAAGTTGTATTGTTGTAAGTAGGAGAAGATCAGTGTTGGTTGCAGATACAAACCCATTTGAAAAGCATTTTCTTAGCTACTATTGAACATTTCATTGCCTGGTGCATGGACCGACTTATAAATATGGAAGAGAAAGTTCCTAGAGGTTTTAGTTGATGGGTGTCAATTGGATTGCCAGTCTAGAAATTGGAATGACTATATTTCTATCTATATATCTATCTTTATATATGTGCACACACATGGTCTATCTATCTATCTTTATATATGTGCACACACATGGCCAAACTGACTTCGTCTGATCTTCAAGACTCCAGGAGGATGTGGGTTTAAGACTAAATGCATGTTGAACCAGATATAAACATCCAATGGTGCAGGCTTGTTTCCTGATTTGGGTGGCAGCTACAGCCTCGCTGTATGCAGGTGGAATAGTCTGGCCTTGGGGACTAGGTTGGGACACTCTGCTGTCGGTGGCAAAAAATATGTGCACACATTCAGAAATTTGCTTCGCAAAATTCTATTAACTCATTACTTTAAAGTTCAAAGAGCATATTACAAGAAAAGGAGACAGCAGAACAGCTGTTGCCAGAGGGCATGGATTGATGGCTATACACAAGGTCCATGAGCACCAAATAGCCATGCATAGCAAGCATGGCATGCCCAAGTCCTGCGACAACCCTTGGCATTGATCGTAGATCCAGAAATAATTTCTACAGCCCAGTATGAAAGAGATGTGTAAATCCTTCCATGCTCAACATGAGTTGACACGAGACATTTACAAAAAATTCTATAAACAAAAAATATGTTTTAATGTTGGCCATAAATAAAATATTTCAATGTTTAACTTCTTGAACAAACTACAACCTCCATGACCCTCAAGGAGTGAGCCAATGATCACAAGCACTTTCGTTGGCTAAGCTGTCGTGATAGGGTGGTACTATTCCATAAAACTCACCCAGGATTTGTACTTCATCCCGATTGCTTATTCGTGTCTCTTTAGCAATTGAACCATGGTTAGTGGCCTCACATGCCACAATCATCATCAATGAACCACAACCCCATTGATTTTTGCTAGAACTTTGTGTGATTTGCAATAGACATTGCACTCATTGCATTTGGGCTTGTACACAATTTGTTCTTGAATTTCTTTGTTTAGGTCAAAATCCTTGAAGATAGCTTCATGATGTGAAGCTAATGTTAAACATTGGCTATAAGATACACAAAGAAGAGAATAATAGTGTTTTAAATTCATATATTGTTTGAGTAGTTTATGTACAATGGTACTGTCTATATGGAACAATCTTGATGATCTTGTTTTCCAAGGAATTGAAGGCTGAACAACTTTATTGATGTTGCTAGTCACCAAAGGTAGGATGATTTTTTAGTGCTACTTTTGTCAGTTTAGTTAAAACTAAAATCTCTAACTCCCTAGCTTTCAAGTGCTCTTGGAAAGAATGTTGTTGATACTTGTTCCTTTTGCCTTTGCATTTGTTCCCTTATAGAGTTGCACTCTTATGGTTCAATTTCATTATGCCATTTCTTCTCTTTTTGTTCTTGAACAACTTTTCTTAGTCTTTTTATCTTCATAGAATAGTTATTGCTCAAATATGGTCAATTTGCTTTGACATGATTCCTTTGAGCATTTAATCCACATGTTTTTTCAGTTAGAAGGCTGTAAATATATGTTCAGAAACAGTCCAACATATGGCCAGCCATTGATCTCACCAGACAATGGCCAAAATCATGATTGAACCAAGCAGATTGGAGATACTGGGACTAATAAAGATCTGTTGCTTAATTGGCGGCCTTTCTGTCATTCCCAGGTAAGGTTGAATTTGGTGTAATTTGGTTGTGCCAAAGAAAGTCATATCATCCCCTCAGGTAAGTGGCCTTTCTTTGTAGCTATTTAGATCAAATTGAAAAAAGGTTTGTTCTTGTCTTATGGTTATCTTTTCAGACATGTTTAGCGATAGTTTGGGAAGTTATATTACACATAGCTAAGACTATATTTGCAGCAGTTCTTAAAATTGTCTCTGCCAAGTGAGGTTCAGATGAGCTACACAACATGGCCATTGTGGGATGCATAATTGACTGCAAGTACAAAATGACTTACATATGTTAGATTACATTGTAGCAATTATTGGACACAAGTCCATAGTGGATAGTGAATTATACAATTTTCTGCTTCAGAAATTAAGGGAAAGCAAGTTATATGGATTACATTCAGTGTCTAAAGCCTTGTTCTGTTGTAGCCTTCTCTATGGAGCAGAGGATCCATCAATTGCTGGGTGCTTGAAAGACTTGCTCTGAATGCAATCTTCAGTCAATCAATTGAGTTGCATAGAATCTGCAGTCAACCAATCCAGTTTCATGTAATGGTTGTGAACTTGTCTCCACCTTGGTGCAATTGAAAGAAACATCTATCATGCAATGCTTTTATTAGATCTTCAAGGAGAATACCACCAACTCAACATCGGCCATAATAGCATTTGAACCAAAACATACACTATGACCAATCCTCCATGCGGGGAACCTTCCTATTTAGAGAAAGTAGATACCATAGCTTTCCAATGGTTTGACATTGATTTGATGCTTTTTCTTTCCAACATGATCCACTGCATGAGTGAGCTTCATAATAACGTGTTTCTAGAGGCTCTCCTTAGTGATTGGCTTCCAAACATTCTTGGCTTCTATTGTGGATCCAAACAAATGAATGGGTTTAATCCCCCATCCATCCTCATCCTTTGGTTGAGTTAAAAAATTCCAACTAACAAGATGATACTCCCCCTTTGCCGAGCCTCTTTTCCATAAGAACCATAACTTCATAGCCTAGATCTTAGCCTAGAACCATAAATTCATCATTGAAATATCATAAACAATATTTTTTTTTTTAAAACACACATAACCATCGCTTAAGCGACGTCTCTTGCTGTTGATTTTCCGACGCTTATACTCTATATCCGTCGCTTAAGCGACGGCACTGAATGTCGCTTATCCGATGCTTGCAGTTGATATCCCTCGCTTCACCGACGGCATAAAGGATACTTTTTTTTTTTAAATCTGACTAGCCATCGCTTATCTGACGGCCCTTCTGTCGCTTAACCGATGGAAAGAAGGTTATTTTTTCAAAAAATTTCACTACCGTCGAAAATATTTTGTTGCTTAACCGACGCTTTAAATTTAACCAACAGTTACTAAAGTGTCGCTTAACCGATGGTTATTTAAGTGTCGGATAGCCGACGACAAGTTTCTGACGCTTAAAAAAAAATCAAAGTGTCATACATGCGACAGGGAAGTGTCGAAAATACGACATGACAGGGAAGTGTCGAAAATACGACATGACGGCCGTTGGATTTTTGGTCAAAATGTAGTAGTGATGGAATTTAACTTAATAAAGGTGCACAATATGGAAGTTTATGAGAAGTTTTGGAGTTTGGGTCTCCTTTTGTTCAGTACATGTGAGTTCAGGAAATAAAATTATAAAGATAACCAGCAGGTTTTCTAGTTCTTCTCATAGAGATGAATATTTCAATTTGGAAATGTCCTATATGCTTGGAGGGGAGGTTGGATGAAACTAGTAAATATTTTTTTGTTGCTGTTTCAAAAGGCTTAACTTTATAAGTCAATATAATGTACAAAGAGTAATCCTTTACATCATTGAATTTCCTCTTACCACCACAATGAGGAAGGCAATCATATCCAACTGGGTTGTAATAGTAGATGACACAATGTACTCTCCTAGAAAGGAACGAAATCTAACTCCAGTCATATTTTTATCATGGTGTAATGTATTTGATAACAATGTGGCTGTGTTATATGGAAAACTACCTTATGAAATCTAACATACTTTAGCTTTATTAACCCTGCAATGTTTTAAGAACGAAAACTAACTCTAGCCAGATTTCCATCATTGTGCATTGTAATTGATGACAATGTGGTTGTGCTAGATGAAAAGCTACATTATAAAATCTAACACATTGCAATGATTTAAGGTCGAAAGCTAACTCCATCTTGATTTCCATCACAGTGCAATGCGATCAATGACGATGTGTTGTGTTAGATGAAAAACTACGTTATGAAAGCTAACACACATTATCTTTTACTCATTGTGCCATGTTGTTAGAAGGAAATCTAACTCCAACTAGATTTGCATCATGGTGTAATGTATTTGATGACAATGTCATTGTGTTAGATGGAAAACTACCTTACAAAAGCTAACATACATTAGTTATTACTCACCATGCAATGTTTTAAGAACGAAAGCTAACTCTAGCTAGATTTCCAAAATGGTGCATTTTGATTGATGACAGTGTGGTTGTGTTAAATAGAAAACTACATTATGAAAGTAAACACGTATTAAATGTCACTCACCGTGTAAATATTTAATGTTGAAAGCTAACTCCAGCTAGATTTCCATCATGGTGCAATGTGACAATGTGGTTGTGTTAGATGGAAAACTACCTTATGAAAGCTAATACACATTAGCTTTCACTTATCGTTCCATGTTGTTAAAAGAAAGCTAACTCCAACTAGATTTTCATCATGGTGTAATGAGCTAACACACATAAGCTTTCCTTTATAGTCCCATGTTGTTAGAAGGAAAGCTAACTCCAATTAGATTTTCATCATGGTGTAATGTATTTGATGACAATGTGGTTGTGTTAGATGAAAAACTACATTATGAAGGCTAATAGATATTAGCTTTACTTACTGTGCAATGTTTTAAGAACGAAAGCTAACTCCAGCTAGATTTCCATCATGGTAACATTGTGATTGATGACAATGTGGTTGTGCTAGATGACAAAATACACTATGAAAGCTTACACACATTAGATTTCACTCACCGTGCAACGATTTAAGGATGAAAGCTAACTCCAACTAGAATTCCAACACGATGCAATGTGCTTAATGACAATGTGGTTGTGTTAAATGAAAAATTACCTTATGAAAGCTAACACACATTAGCTTTCACTCATTATGCCATGTTGTTTAAAGGAAAGCTAACTCCACCTAGATTTCCATCATGGTGTAATGAGCTAACACACATAAGCTTTCCCTTATAGTGCCATGTTGTTAGAAGGAAAGCTAACTCCAACTAGATTTTCATCATGGTGTAATGTATTTGATAACAATGTGGTTGTGTTAGATGAAAAATTACCTTATGAAAGCTAACATACGTTAGTTTTATTGACCATGCAATGTTTTAAGAATGAAAGCTAACTCTAGCTAGATTTCCATCATAGTGCATTGTGATTTATGATAATGTGGTTGTGCTGGATGGAAAACTACATTATGAAAGCTAGCACATTAGATTTCATTCACTGTGCAATGATTTAAGGATGAAAGCTAACTCCAGCTAGATTTCCATCACAGTGCAATGTGATCAATGACGATGTGTTGTGTTAGATGGAAAACTACCTTATGAAAGCTAACACACATTATCTTTCACTCACTATGCCATGTTAGAAGGAAATCTGACTCCAGCTAGATTTACATTATGGTGTAATGTATTTGATGACAATGTAGCTGTATTAGATGAAAAACTACTTTACAAAATCAAACACACATTAGCTATTACTCACCGTGCAACATTTTAAGAACGAAAACTAACTCTAGCTAGATTTCCAAAATGGTGCATTTTGATTGATGACAATGTGGTTGTGCTAAATGAAAAAATACATTATGAAATGTAACACATATTATATTTCACTCATTGTGCAACAATTTAAAGTTGAAAGATAACTCCAGCTATATTTTCATCACGGTGTAATGAGACAATGTGGCAGTGTTAGATTAAAAACTACCTTATGAAAGCTAACAATCATTAGCCTTTACTCATTGTGCAATGCGATTTTTATCATGATGCATTGTGATTTTTATCATGATGCATTGTGACTTATGACAATGTGACTTTGTCAGATAGAAAACTACACTATGAAAGCTTACACACATTAGATTTCACTCATCATGCAACGATTTAAGGATGAAAGCTAACTTCAGCCAGATTTCCAACACAACACAATGTGATTGATGACAATGGGGTTGTATTACATGGAAAACTACCTTATGAAAGCTAATACACATTAGCTATAACTCATCGTGCCATGTTAAAAAAAATCTAATTTCAGCTAGATTTTTGTCATGTTGTAATGAGCTAACACACATAAGCTTTCCCTTATAGTGCCATGTTGTTAGAAGGAAAACTAGCTCTAGCTAGATTTTCATCATGATGTATTGTATGTGATAACAATGTGGTTGTGCTAGATGGAAAACTACATAAGCTTTCCCTTATAGTGCCATGTAGCTCTAGCTAGATTTTCATCATGATGTATTGTATGTGGTAACAATGTGGCTGTGCTAGATGAAAAACTACCTTATGAAAGCTAACATACATTAGTTTACTCACCATGCAATGTTTTAAGAAGGAAAACTAACTCTAGCTAGATTTTCATCTTGGTGCATTGTGATTGATGACAATGTGGTTGTGCTAGATGAAAAACTACATTATGAATGCTAACACACATTAGATTTCTCTCACTGTGTAATGATTTAAGGACGAAATTTAACTCTAGTTAGATTTCTAACATGATGCAATGTGTTTGATGACAATGTGGTTGTGTTACATGAAAAACTATCTTATGAAAGATAACACATATTAGCTTTCACTCATTGTGCCATGTTGTTAAAAGAAAAGCTAACTCCAGCTAGATCTCCATCATGGTGTAATGTATTTGATGACAATGTGGTTGTGTTAGATGAAAAACTACTTAATGCAAGTTAACATACATCAGCTTTACTCACCATGCAATGTTTTAAAAATGAAAGCTAACTCTAGCTACATTTTAATCTTGGTGCATTATGATTAATGACAATGTGATTGTGCTAGATGGAAAACTACATTATGAAAGCTAACACAAATTACGTTTCACTCATCGTGCAATGATTTAAGGACAAAAGGTATCTCCAGCTATAATTCCATCACGGAGCAATGAGATCGATGATGATGTGGTTGTGTTAGATGAAAAACTACCTTATGGAAGCTAACACACATTAGCTTTCACTCATCGTGCTATGTTGTTAGAAGGAAAGCTAACTCCAGGTAGATTTGCATCATGATGTAATGTATTTGATGGCAATGAGGCTGTGTTAGATGAAAAACTACCTTACGAAAGTTAACGCACATTAACTATTATTCACCGTGCAACGTTTTAAGAACAAAAGCTAACTCTAGTAAGATTTTCAACATAGTGCATTTTGATTGATGACAATTTGGCTGTGTTAAATGGAAAACTACATTATGAAAGCGAACAAATTATATTTCACTTACCGTGCAACGATTTAAGGTCGAAATCTAACTCCAGCTAGATTTTCATCACGGTGCAATGTGACAATGTGATTGTGTTAGATAGAAAATTAATAGGGCTATGTTGTTAGGAGCAAAGCTAACTCCAACTAGATTTTCATCATGGTGTAATGTATTTGATGACAATGTGGTTGTGTTAGATAGAAAACTAACTTATGAAAGTTAACAACAACTAGATTTCCATCATAGTGCATTGTGATTGATGACAACCTGGTTGTATNATGAAAGCTAACACATTAGATTTCAATCATCGTGCAATGATTTAAGGACTAAAGCTAACTTCAGCTAGATTTTCGTCATGGTGTTATGTATTTGATGACAGTGTGACTCTTTTAGATAGAAAAGTACCTTATGAATTCTAACACGCATTAACTTTCACTCACTATGCAATGTTTTAAAAATAAAAGATAACACTAACTAGATTTCCATCTTGGTGCAATGAGCTAACGCACATTATGCTTTCATTCACCGTACAATGCTTTAAGAATGAAAGCTAACACATTGTTAAAATGAAAACTAATTATAGCTATATTTCCATCATCATGTTATGTATTTGATGACGATGTGATTGTTTTAGATAGAAAACTACATTTCGAAAACTGACACACATTAACTTTCACTCAACCGTGCAATGTTTTAAGAACAAAATCTAACTCCAGCTAACTTTCCATTAGGGTGCAATGAACTAACACACATTTGATTTCACTCATTATGCCATGTTGTTAGAAGGAAAGCTAACTCCAGCTAGATTTCCATCATGGTGTAATGTATTTGAGGACAATATGACCGTGTTAGATGAAAAACTAATTTATGATAGCTAACACACATTATCTTTTACTCATCGTGCAATGTCTTAAGAACAAAAGCTAACTCCAACTAGATTTCCATCATGGTGAATTGTGATTGATGACAATGTGGTTGTGATAGATAGAAAACTACATTATGAAAGCTAACACACATTATATTTCACTCACCGTGCAATGAGTTAAGGACGAAAGCTAATTCCAACTAGATATCCATTGTGGTACAATGTGATTGATAACAATGTGGTTGTGGTAAATGAAAAACTACCTTATGAAAGCTAACACACATTAGCTTTCTCTCATCATGACATGTTGTTAAAATGAAAGATAACTCCAGCTATATTTCCATCATGGTGTGATATATTTGATGACAATGTGGTTGTTTTAGATAGAAAGCTACCTTATGAAAACTAAAACACATCAACTTTCATTCATCGTGCAATGTTTTAAGAACGAAAGCCAACTCTAGCTACATTTCCATCATGGTGCAATGTGATTGATGACAATGCGGTTGTGTTAGATTTAAAACTGCATTATGAAAAATTAACACACATTACCTTTTACTCACGGTGCAATGTTTTAAGAATAAAAGTTAACTGTAACTAGATTTCCATCATGGTGCTATGTAATTGATGACAGTATGGTTGTGTCAGATGAAAAACTAATTGATGACAATGTGGTTGTTTCAGATGAAAAACTACCTTATGAAAAGTAACACACTTTAGCTTTCACTAACCGTGCAATGTTTTAAGAACGAAAACTAACTCTAGCTAGATTTCCATCGTAGTGCAATGTGATTGATGACAATGTAATTGTGTTAGATGGAAAACTTCCTTATGAAAGCAATCGCATGTTAGGTTTCACTTACTATGCGATGTTGTTAGAATGAAGCTAATTCCATTATATTTTCATTATGGTGTAATGTATTTGATAACAATGTGGTTGTGTTAGATAGAAAACTACCATATTAAAACTAACACAAATTAGCTTTTAGTCACCATGCAATGTTTTATGAATGAAAACTAACTACAGCTAGATTTCCATCATGGTGTAATGTGATTGATGACAATGTGATTTTGTTAAATGAAAAACTACATTATGAAAACTAACACAGCTAGATTTCCATCATGGTGTAATGTGATTGATGACACTGTGATTTTGTTAGATGAAAAACTACATTATGAAAACTAACATAGCTAGATTTCTATCATGGTGAAATGTGATTGATGACAATGTGATTTTGTTAGATGAAAAAATACATTATTAAAACTAACACACATTAACTTTCATTCAACATGCAACATTTTAAGAGCGGAAGCTAATTCTAGCTAGATTTCCAGCACATTCATACACATACATCAATAATATAAGTCCCATGTCCAAAGTCAAATAGAAATTTGGTGGTTTTATTGGAGTTGATATCTATCATTCTCTAATCATTTTTGGATCTCTTATTGTTATCTCTTCATATATATTTTGTGTAATTTATATGTAAATTCCTTTTTGCTAGCATGCACAAGATGTAGGGTAACAATGTTTCGTGGCATACAAAAGGGCTACCCTATTGTTTTGAATTATTGCAACTATATTACTTTTTTGAACATACACTTCATATGGCTTAACCTTAATTACAAACTACAATTCAAATGTGTTACAGAAATTGAGAGGAGTTACAATGGAAAATATAATTTTGACAAGAGGAGACTATGTTGACCTCCTAATTAATGGTCAAGTTGTTGGACTAGGAAGGGTTGAATCTACAGAGACTACAACTCATTATGGTGGACAAAGGCTTAATGTAAGATATGTTATGGTTTTTATAATTGATGTCATTGAACCACATTTGATTGTGGAATATGTTGATGAAGGGGACTTACATCCATGGAAGATCATATATTTGAGGCATAACAAAGGTAAATTAAAATCTTGAAGCACATGTTAAGTGTTTTTGATGGTACATTGCTTGTTTTGTTTGAGCAAATACTAAGTTTGTTTAATTTGCTGTGTAGGTGCAAATGTCTCTTCTGCATTTTCTATTGGAGACAAGGTAGATCTTTTGCAATGTGGATTGAAGGTGGGTGAAGGCTCCATATTCAATAGA
>LPNX011042110.1:36332-103967 GCA_001517045.1 Pseudotsuga menziesii | reverse complement strand
TGAAATGAGGCAGTTCTCGAAGGTTAGGGAGGTTGCAGCAGTTAATGGGATTAAGATAAATAAGATAACTAATCTTCCATTAACGTGTGCTTTTAAAAATTAATTTTCAGGGAGATATGCGCGGGTCTGTAGTAAGGCAACCCGCGCATCATGCGCGACTTTGTATAAGGACAACCCGCGCATAGATCTATGCGCGACTTGCTGAACTTGACACCCGCGCATATGCGCGACCTGCTAATAGGGAGAGTCGCGCATACATCTCAACTCTCAAAATAGCAAAGTAACCAGCTGGATAAAAAGGGAATGTGTTTCAGCATCAATCAAGGTATAATGAAACTGGGCAAACCTCAATCCATATGTGTCCTTTTGTGTGCCAACCTGAGGGATGTCAGCACTCGGACGGAGAGGTGCCAATCAGCTGTATAACAAATACCGATAATCATGTTTGGGAATTAACATGAAAAGATGGTGTTGCAAGAATTCCAGGTTGATACTAAGAGTTCAAATACATTAATGTTGTATCCTTGTATTGTGAAATGACAACGATGATTTCCCTTTTCCAAATTTTCAACCTGGCTTTGAATCCTCTGTTTTGAAAAAATGTTGCATTTGACATGCATATAGTTGTGCACAATCGATTGGAGAAAATGCAAAAAAAACTCATAATGATCATATAAAATAGTTTTGGAAAAATACATTTCAAATGCAAGTTGAAAGTGATAAAGCAATCAAAATTAATTATATTAGACTTAGATAAGAAATATGCAAATTTTCATTGATTTCAAAGTACTTTTTTTGCAAGCTCATTGGCAGATAGGAAAACTAACCCTTGCTAATTCGGATAGGATTTCTGCATTAGAACTGTGATAAGGCCATATGGAAATAACAATGAATTAGGAAAATATTATGAAATACTTGAAAGGGGTTGTTTATTCATCAAATATGCAAAAAATTGATCTTTATCATATTTATAGGACTATCATCAACATAACAATTTGATCTTTGTCATATTCATAAATTCATTCCATTTATGTTCATATCAAACATAACATTGGAATTGTAGTGAACAAAGGGAAACATTGTAATAATTATGTTCCTCTAATTTAGTTTGATATCAACTGAGATTGAAGTAGATAAATATATATTTTTTCCATAGGTAAATGAACAAAAAACAGAAAAATGAGATAGTTGTATTGTTTTAATTATCAATTCATATTCTATATCTCCAGAACAATTTGGATTGCCTTCTCTACTATTTAATTTATATGTATTCTGGACAAAATATTATTGAGCTGACTAATCAAACACATGTATAGAATATACAAAACAGGAAAATGAACTGACCTAGTGTTGCTATTTGTGCATGTAAATGAATTCCAGCAACGCCTGTGTGCTTTCTTTGTCATTGAACAATGTTGGTTCAAAATTTGAATTCTACCACCAATGAAGATGGCCTAATTGGGTGCATAAATAATATTTTGAAGGGGACAAGCTATAAGTCTAAGATATAGTCATATTTGATGTTGTAATAAACAGAGAGTTAATTAGTTGCTTATCCAAGTAAAAATAGAAGTGAATATATTTGTTCATTTGTGAAAGTATTTAGAGAACATGAAATAGAATAGAGCATGGTAAGATTTATATGTAACATTTGTACAAAACATGAAAGAGTAAGGAGTAATGAGTAATAGTGTAAAGAGTCACCTGTATGAATTGAAATAAATCAAGGCTTCCATGTTTGATTTTTGAGTGTGAGGCAGTTTATGGAAATTCAAATTTTCTCGTGTCTGCAAAATGAAATATTTATAAAAATGATGCCACAGCAAAAACATGAACATGTTAATGAGAGTGGAAAATTTTAAAAAGTTCCTTACCATGGTTCATGTGTGAGAGTTAATAGAGTATGACTTCCAACTTGTAACAAGTCTCCAAGAGAATCTTGTCATTCCACCCCTTGGACGTAAACTTAAATGTGTAACAATGACTTTATGATGAAATTTATACTTTTGGGAAATGCCCATAAGACAAAACAAACATTGCTTTGAATCATGATTGAGAACATCTAGTCTTTTTTTAAAGCAATCGAAAGTTCCATTTTTTTAATAATTAGATATTGATTTTGTTTTTTATTGTAAGGTGATATGTTTAAAAATGGTTTTAAGTAGATATCAGTTTTTTTACAAGAATAGTACTAAAAATAGAAAAGTATAGTAGACAAGTGCAAATCTGATAAAGTAAGAGACAATTTTCATATATTTCAACTTTGTGACTTTTAAATACAAATATGAGAAATTACCTGGTGAATTGGGACCTTCTTTATATTCAGAAAGTAAGTTTACACAATAGTCTATGCCTTTTAGGAAAATTAACAAATGAAGCAAAAGCAAACCTTACACAAGGGTCTATAGATACGTAAGAGAGAGAGAGTGATAGGAAAAAATCCAGGCTAGGTTTAGATAGATAGAGGAATAGGTACAACAACCAAGAGCTAAGAGGAAAACTTTAACCAAGACAGTAAAAGGGAGAAAGGTAGTTTACAAGATTTCTATTTAAACAAGGGTAGGCTCAAAACACAATAAAAATAGAAGTGTCGAGAAAAATGGGCCTTTAAAAATGCGGTGATAATGACTTTAAGGTAATAACAGGCATGAATGCAATACCGGGAGGAAACTTTATACATTCTTCTTTGCAACCTCCATACTTTTTTTAAACATATATTAATCATATAGCTGGTTGAATCTCTTCGATTGTTGTTGCAATGTTTGTTGGGTCTTTCTTGGATTTATTTGGAGTAGATGTCTTCTTTTGAAGACACTTTCTCATATAAACAGTTATACCTTCTAAATATTTATTCACTCATTGAACACTTAGCTTAGGAAGATCCACATTTGGCTATGCTGCTTTGACTGCAAATCCATCCTTCTTCATAACTTCATTCCAAACATGGTGTATGTAATAATGACATATTATTGTAATTAATCTTTTCATTCTTCTTCATAACTTTGTTCCAAAAATGGTCTACATAATTATGACATATGGGAGTTATTGAGCTTGTTTAGGAATCCATGAATCTCCATAGTAAGTCTCTATTCACCCCCCTAAAGAAGAGGACAATATGTACCCATCCTTTGCTTCCCAAATATCGTACATCCCTTTCTTCAAGGTTTCCCTAAACATCATTGCACTTAATGTTGTGTTATATCAACTCACCTGCAATTTTCATTTTCATTATCAAATATGTTGTCTGCAAAAGTTGACATGAGACGTGAAAACCTCTTTTCTCAAACTCCATACAACCTCTTTTCTTAGTCATATAATTGCATCAGTCGTGCATCAAAACAAACAGGCATGATATGGGGATGACAATCTAGCTATGTGATTGACAGACCATGAAACCTTTAAAATTGAATATCAACATGCTTTCCATGTTCCAACTAATGAAAGATCGATCACTCGGCCCATCAGATCGATCCCCCATCCTATTAGCACAGGACAGACCCTCAAGCAACAAACATACGTTACAAAATAAGCCTGCATCAAAACCCAATTAACAAAACACGTGTACAAACAAACGAGATGCCTATCCAACTGCAATTCGCCAAATCGATGACACACCTGTGCAAATGCCATTTGATGGACTAACAATGAATCTGGGAGACTTCATCTACATTGTGCAAAATTTGTCAGATGACCTTTCCTTGAAGATGATTCTACATCCAATGCATCCTCCATCCATATATGGAAGATGAAACCCTCAATAAAAAGCTAGAAGGGAGTTCACAACATTACACAATTGATGGCTAGCCTGTGAATCAAGACGGACTGTGAAGCAACAAACAAGAAAGTTAGACTTAGTTTACCAAGTAAGGCTGCATCAAAACCCAGGTAACAAAACACCAGTTAAAACACACAATACATCGGTCCAAAATCCATTTCCCAGCCTATCAATCCTGAAGCCTCTAAGATAAAAAATCACCTAGGATATCAATTCAGTCGTGCACAGGACAGACCATGAAGCAACAAACGGGAAAACCACTCTCACTTTACCAAATATGGTTGCATCAAAACCCAGTTAACAAAACACCTGTTAAAACACACAAAACATCTGTCTAAAAGCCATTTGTTGGGCTCTCAATCCTAAAGCTTGTAAGATCGGAAATCACCCGGCTTATCAGTGCAGGATGGACCCTGAAGAAACAAATGGATTTTGCAATGAGAAAGCCACATGGAATCTATTAAATAGTCAAGATGGGCAGTAGCTGTTTTGACAATTGAATAAGAGTCAGTTTGTTATACGTTTTGGAAGAGGAAAAATAATCAACTTTCAAATAAGGATTTGGTGGGGACTTACAGGTCATAGTATAATTTAGGAAAAAGGGGGCAGGGGTCAACCAGACCTTTCCTACTCATCAGTAACAAAAAAACAAAAAAAGGAACCTTTTCCCTATCGAAACAAATAAACAATGAACACCACGGTTCACATAGGTCTTGCCTTCCTTGAAAAGAGTAAGCAGACCACGTATTTACAGTAATCATCGAGGGGTCTTGGTGATCATTTACAAGGAATTTAAGAATTTATGCCAATAGGGGAAGGCCTCAACCAGAGGCTTCCTACTCATCAGTAACAATAAAAACTAAAAAAAGGAACATTTTCCCTATGAAAACAAATAAACAATGAACAACACGATTCACAAAGGTCTTTCCTTCCTTGAACAGAGTAAACGGACCACGCATATACAACAAGCATGGATGGAACATCTGAAAGTGATTTTTATATCTGCATATTGGGAAAAACAATTACGAAGTTTATTCTCGTTGTTTGAGGGTTGATCTCACGAATGGAATCTCCACAACATTTAACAAGGCCAACAAATTATTTTCACAGTACAATAACAGTCCACATGTTACACGTTTTAGAGTAGGAACAAGAATCAACTTTGAATAGGAATGGGTAGGAATAGTAGATCATAGAAGAAGAGGGCACGATAGGGTTAATACAAAGGGGTAGAGTTGCACAATTAAGGTGGGCGTTAGTGCATACAACCAACAAATAAGGGGCAACACAAGAGAAAGGATACACACCATAAACCAAGGATTGTTAAACACTTTCACATTGCAATATGAAGGATGTACCAAGAAGGTGGGGATAAAAGACATTTTATCTCTCTCTCAAATGTACAAGTGTTTAATACACTAATTGAAACTTCTATCATCACCATATAAGGAAGGTCAAAAGTACATGTTGGGAACAATTGTTGTAATATTTATAGTAACAACTATCACAACTATGAGGTCTCTTTTTTTGCTAAAAGCATATAAATGGATTTGCATTGGTAAAACCGAAATAGACCTATTTGACAGGTTTAAAAATTTCTCCAAATATGAAAAAATATGTGAGAAGAGTAAACGTTTTTCAATGTAGAAAATGTACTAAGCTAAAGAGACAATTTGGTATGCATGATTATAAAATTTATAAAAGCACATGAGACAAATTATTTATATCCATGAACCAACATACACATTTCACTATTGCAAAGTTAAAGAAACAGTTGAAGATATCAAGAGAAGCAAAGATGTATTTTTTATACAAGCACATGAGAGAAACCATTTATAGCTATGAACCATTAAATAAATTTGATTATTTCGAAGGGAAATAAACAACTAAACATGGAAAAACAAGTGAGCTATGAACCATTAAACACATTTGATTATTGCAAATAGAAATAACCAATTGAACATAGAAAGAGAGCTGAGCATTATTATTTTTGAGCTATGAACCTTCAATAATATTAAATATATCTACTAAATCATATTCCATAATAATAATTAAAATCAAATAGGGTTAGAAGGTCGTCCTTTTTTTTTGGGATACATTGTGAAGGAAAATGACAGTAAAAGAAACAAATAGCACATGACAACATTTAAAAATGCCATATTTTGAAGTTGAAGAAACAATAAACATATGTAATAGATCAGTGGATAAGATTATACAACAAGACAAGTGCAAGAGTAACAAAACAAAGTTGAACTAATAGGTTCATAGTAAGTATATAAAGATTTAAAATAATTTGTAAAGGGATCTCAATGGGGGAGATGACATATAACAAGTGGAAGAGCATAAGTTGTTAGAAAAATAGTGGCCAAAACAAAGTACGTAAATGTCTAGAATACTAAATTATACAAATAAAGTACAAGTCAATCATATGTACAGGACAAACGTTGAAAATGACAACATCAAGTAAAAGAGATTGAAGGACCAAGATGTGGATGTCGTAGCACCAAATATTGTTGTACATACATGACTGAATCTCTTTCATGTAGATGCATAAAATGCTGACGAAGCTGCTTCAATATAGAGAGCAACTTTGTGGTTGGAAAAATGCAATTAATTAGAAGCAAAGATGATGCTTCAAAGTATGTTTCCATATGGTGCAATGATTTTATATGTTCTTCTATTTATTGACAATAGTATGAAAGTTTGCTCAAGTATGTTAAATCTAGCTCTATTTTGCAGCAAGAAAAGTGAACACGTTGAAGCAGGTCTCTCAACTTAAGGAGCAACTGAATCGTTGGTCGAATGTAATTAATTGGAAGAAGAGAGGATGATTTAAAGTATGTTTATTTTTATTGTACTAATACTTCCCTTTGTTCCTTTATTTGTTGATAGTAATATGTAAATGTAGTAAAAAATCGCATAGTGAAACTTGTTTGACAATTGATGCAAAAAAAATGCATATGAAGTCATTGTAGCTTTTGCGTGTTATAAGCAAGAATGAATATATAGTACATACCAAGTTGACTTGTTTGAGAATAAAAATTAGGTTGTTAGAGTAAAAAAAAATATTTAGCTAATACAACATGGACATGTTGAAACAATAAATGGCAACACATAAAAGTAGATAAAAACAAATTTCCATTTGATGCAAACAAAGGAACATGTGATACAGTGGTTATTTTCTATGTTGAATTGAACCAATAAATGGTGGCACATATAAGTAAATAATACATCTTAAAAACAAACAAAATCTATTTGTTGTGCTATTGCAGTAATACATTCAATAATGGTAACGACAAAAGTGTGAACAATATAGAAAAATGTGTTGATGGAAAGTACATGTCTAGAGAAAATAGAGTACATGCTTAGATCAAAGAAATGCAAGATTTAAGCAAAATGTGCTTGTAAAGAATTTGAAGCAAGCAAGGATTCCTCTTGTTTCCTACATTGGATGTAGGGATTGTATTGCATTCAAGAGTATCTAGAAAAGGAGAAAGTCGGAGATATGCAAAGTCTTGAAAGAGATTTAACTCTCGACATTGCAGTGATTGTAAGGTCTTGTCTGTCAATGTTTCCAATATATATTATTGCATTTTGTAGGGTCATTCCTTGTGCTTTATGGATTTTTAAACTCCATGCCATACGAAGTGGTAGTTTCCCACGTGAGCCTCTTTTTATGGGAGAGATGGGAACATAATTATGATCAAAAGCATCCCATGGGGGCCTTTGTAGTGGAGGAATTCAATAATGACAAAGGATGGTAAGGTAGGGGTTTTATTGTTGGAGATGTACAAAATGGAAGTGAATTTTCCAAGCGATCCGTTAACAAGGCTTGCTCGAAGCCATAAGTTAAAAATTAACATGACCTATTTACCAATATCAAGAAGGAATTTGAAGGGAAATTGATCATCATCTATGGATTGTTGGACATGTTGATTCCTTCTTGTGGATGTTTCCCCATTTGGTTTTTTACCACATATATCCAATGTATCATTTCTTTTCTTTTATGTATTTCTTACTTACTTTGATTACTTGTTGCTTCTTTAGATAGAAGGCTATACTACTAGATTGATATGCATGTTAGCAAACATATTGTGTATGTTCATTCATGTTCTCAATATTATATCATATGCACACTAGATTATTATTGTTTTTTTATAGATAATATTATTCTACATTAAGTCCCATGTTGGTGAATCATGTTTCAATAGGTGTACGATCACATATCATAGACTATACATATTCTCAACATTGTTGGCATGTTTGGTCACCCTATAGGCTAGAGTGACATTAATTAAGGTGATTTAAAATTCTATCAACATAAATTATGAACTCCATTGGAGACATTTATGTTATGGATGCCTATGGTAGGGTTACATTCATGTGTTCCTAAAGTATGCATTTTCTAGTGACTCCATTGTTATCTTCCTAATCTTCCCTTGGAGAGTAGTCTTTCCAATTTAGAGTTATCTCTACTGTGTGTACTAAACATGCTTTTAAGTGTCTCCCTATATTCTTGTCGTATTCTATTTGGGTCCTTCTGTATACCTAAATCATCAAGTTAAATTCCTTCTATTCCATACTCGGACTTTACCATGTTCACAAGCACAAGTACGAATCAATTGAAAAACATGGTTCTCTTGTTAGGTTTTTTTTGCCAAGTGTATAGTGTGTTTGGGAATTCTCTAGTTACCCTATTTTTTAAAACTCTCAAAGGGTTGTGAATATATGGTACTATTAGTTTCCCGTTGAGTCCATTACACGTTGGGATGATATGATATTACTACTTTTTAAAGCCTTCTCCACATCTAATAACGATAATTTTTATGCACTTAGATGTGTTAGAAACCCAATTGATGTCATGGCTCTTTAGAGGGAGCATATTGATGAGCATGGAATTCCATGTGATGAACTTAGTCCCTTGGTGAAATTTTTGTAGTATGGTTTTGATGAAATATATATATATATATGAATTTTCCACCCATTCAATAATTACATGAATTGTTACATTGGAATTATATTTATAAATAATTGTTGTATATTTAAGTAAGGATAAGTAGGTAGGTTATTCAATAGATAGCTCATTCCTTATTTCATTTATCATGGTATTAGATTTTGGTTTCTTAGATTTACGTTGTTGAGGATGATACATAAAATAAATGGATGTATCCCCCAATAGTTGGATCCATCTATTGCTCCATTTTGGGGTACCCCTTTAAAACGTTTTTGGGAAAACATGTATATAGTTGAGGAACTTATATTTATTTGGGGGTCATCTACTTCTTATGGGTGTTTATTAGGTCTTATAAATTTTGTTAAGAATGGTTCTTGTTATAGTATGTTTTCTACAATGGATCTTAGATAGGATATACATGTAAACTGGAGGCTTATATTGGTTTAGGTTGCATCAAGTATAAAGTTGTTTTTTGGTTTAAAAAGGCATCAAGCTCTATTAAAAATGGGTGTGAGTATTATACTTTGAATGCCACAATAAATTGATGGTGTTTTACCATGTGATTTCTTAATGTTGACCCAATTATTGGGTCAACCAATTTCAAGCCATCTAAATTATATACATTTAGCCATAAATACCACAATTCCCAAGATCTATATGTTAAGGAGACTAATATGATCAGCCTACTACATACATCAATGTAATCATTCCATGTTTACATTGTACTTGGAGGTATATTAGTAATGAGTTAATGAAAATTTAACAAGATGCTAGCCAGATGATCATGTGTGCTTGTAAGTAGGCATGCATCTCATCGAGTAGGTGCATGTGTTGGAATTATTGTAGAAGTCACTGTGTTGGGAAAATTCATAGGAAAATGGGTTTCAAATTGATATCCCAATGAATTGATTAGCCAACACTCATAATGTGCATTTTTTTAAAGTATTGACCCAACCTTTAGGTTAAAGGGTGTAATTCAAGCCATTGTCAAGTTATCCTAGGTTATAATTTTATACCTAATAGCGTAATGATATCCTACCCCAACTAGTGTTAACAAGCATATAGCATACCAAAATGAATTACAATGATAGAAGAAAATAAAATGTTTAAATCCAACATGACTCCAATGTCTCAATGAAAGACCTTGATGTTGATTCCATGGATCAATCGAGATTCCATGTCCTATAGAAATGGGACAAAGAATAAAACATGGTTATATTTGAGACACAAGTTGAAAAACAAAAGAAGAATATTAAACCAAAAACACCTAGGAACTGAATGAAAATAAAATATTGTGCTTGAGACCATGTGGGGAAGAGGATAATCCTTATGTGTGTTGTTGATTCCTTAAATAATAGTTGGTATACATTTTCTTAATATAGTTGTTCCAACTGGATAAGGGTGTAATGGCATATTTGTGTCATCATTTTTATTCCATAATCTTCTCACATAAATTACATTAATTCTTGATATAATTATATAATCGTAAAAACATAGGAAATATAATGTACTTTTAACATTGTATACCCTTTACATTATAAAATTTATTATACAATCGATAGATAATGGATTCTATTGGACTAGCTCACGATTTTTTGCATAGCATCAAGATTAAAAAATGAAGGTATTTGACTAAAAATTAGACCAGGTAAAGGAATATGAATGAGTTATTTAGGATTTTCTAAGATTAGTTCTTCTCCACTTTGACCTCAGCTTAGAGGCAACAAATTGGATGTGTTTGCTTGGCTAATTTTGTTTTCCTTGTGAATGGTTCCCCTATTAAAATTTTTCAAAGCTCAAGAGGACTTGGGAAAGGATGTTCTTTGTCCCCTTTGTTATTTATTCTTATAGTTGAAGGTTTAAGTAGATTGATTGAGAAGGATATGGTTGATGATAGACTTGTAGGGGTCAAAAATTCTTTCATTATTCAGATAACACATCTATTTTTTTTAAATGATGTGTTACTTTTTTGGCAGAGGATTGATGGAGGGTTGGCAAGTTTATCGGGAAATTTTGGACCAGTTTTAAGAGGCTGTATGGATTAATGCTAGCAGTTCAAAATATAGTTTTATAGAAAATGAGGTTGATGAGGATACTTTAGCATAAGTTGGTTTATTATTTCCTTACCATAATGCTCTTAATCTATATTGAAATACCTTGGATATTTCCTGAATCCTAACAATTATTTAAAAGAGGAATGAATATGGATTTTGAATAATATTGAAAAAAGAATTGAGCATTGGTGTTATAAATGGTTGTCAATGCGGGGGGGGATTCTAGATAGGGATATTCTAGAAAATATCTTGGTCAATTGGATTTTAATGTCGAAGAACCCAAAATCAATCTTCAATACAATTAAGAGTAGAGTTTTTAGCTCTATATGGATTGGAAACATGAATTAAAAAGGAATCCACATGGTGAGTTGGGAAAGAGTAGATAGGGCAAGGAAACTTGGGGAATGGGTTGCTAACAATATATTTTCATTTGGTCATGCATTAGTTGCAAAATTCCTTTGCAGCAGCTTATTCTCCTCTAGTTTGTAGAGTAGGGTGATCGAAGAAAAATATCTAAAGCATAGTTCAGTTATAGAGTGTATTAGATCAAGTGACAAGAAGGAAAGAGGGGAATCAAGTATCTTGAATAGAGGGGAATAAAGTATCTTGAATCCATTGGTTAGCTCCCGGTAATGTTGTGGGGGGTTGGTTGGTATGGAATCCTAGGAATGACCAACTTATCAGGGTAGCGGAGGATCCCTACAAAGGGGTTTTTGGGTTCTATAAATTATATTTGGATCTAGTAAGGATTATAATATCAAAAGGAATTTAGAAATTTTCTCCATAATTTTGCTCAAGGGGGGGTTATAGGTGTTGGTCATGGTAGTTGTCAAAGATGGAAACATGCAGATGAATTGAATTCGCAGGGGTCCTTTGTTAATGAATGGAATAGTTATCTATTGGTCTTCAAAGAAGTGGTATTCATCTTTAAAAGTTTGGGGATTCCTTAATTTGGTCCTAGAATGAACAAAATGTGAAGGCAATTGCTAAATTGGCCATTGAAGCAATGTTATTTTTTTGTTATTACTATAAAGAAAAAAGTGGTTTATTTCTTTATGGGAGTGGCATGTGCCTCTAAAAGTTAAACTTTTTGCTTGTATTTCATTAAAGAATATGATACTTACCTAGGATAATTATATTAAGAGGGGTGGAAATTGTCCCAATATATGCATTATATGCAAAAAGGAAGCTGAGTTGATAAATCACTTATTAATACAATGTTCCTTTACTAGGTTAGTTCGGAAGGTTATATTGAAGGAAATTCGAACTCTACATGAATGGTCCTATCATACATTGTCAATATATTCTCAATAGTGGATTCATTTAGTCATTTTATGGAAAACATTTCCTTGCTTCATATGTTGGGAATTGTGGAAACATAGGAATGGTATTTTGTTTGAGGATAAGAAGCATGTGTTCTAACAGTTGGGTTGAAGGTTGTTGGAGATTATGTGGAAATATTTAAAGAAAAGGAAATTGGGTAGGGAAGATTGACAAGGGGTACACAATTCAATAGTGTATGGACCATTGGCTTCTTTGATGGTGCATCTCAGGATTATGGGGGAAGATGTAGAGCTAGGTTAGTTTTGAATCTCAGTGATGTATGATGTTTTAAAGTCAATTTTAATTATGGCAGTGGAACAAATACTTTTGGTGATTTATGGTGCTTTAATTTTTTGAACGCTTTAAAAATATTGCTCATCTGTAGGTAGTTGGTGACTCAAAAACACAATTTACAAGTGGTTGTTCTTAAAGGATGGATGGACAAAATAAGGAGGATACAGGTGGAATTTGAAAGGATAACATTCTAGCATATTTTTAGGGAGTTCAATGAAGAAACAATTTTTTTATACAAGAAATATTTATTCATGGATGAAGGCTCCATTTTCTTTTCTCAATTTTGTGGAAAAAATCTAGTTGCAGAAGGCATTATTCTCCTATTTTGGGTAGTTGAATGTAGTCATTTTTATCTTTGGTTGGAGGTATTCAACTATATTTTTTATGGAAGTGTGTTCTTATTTTCTCTAGTGGTTGTTGGGATATGTATTTAACTCATCTTGGTATCCTCATGGTTAACTATCTAAAAATTGATAGAGAGGTTATGAATTGTTATTTTTTTTGGTAAGTTGAATGATTGTTTAAGTTTTCTATATGGTACAATATAAACAAGATTAAATACTTGAAGATGTAATTATTTGTTTCTTTATTGAACTTGATATAAAAAGTATTATTTTTAAATTCACAAAATATATTTTTCATCTTATCTAAATTTTTTGAAAAAATCATATATGAAATGGATAAGTAGCATGGGTACCTGTACCTGGCGGTCGGGGATGAGTACCTGTACCATCATACCCAATATAGGAATGATAAATTATAGGATTACAAAGAAATTACCCAGTACCCTTCCCAAGTACCCAGTACTTTCCACTATCTAGTCGGGTACTGGTACTCCAAAAAGGCAAAGTACCATGATTTTGGGTACTTCGGGGGTACTTCCATCCCATAAATCTCAGGCTGCGGACATAAAAATAGAATTATTTTTTTTAGGTTTTGGATTGAAGAGGGGGTAAGATATGGTGGGTCCCTCCCTCGAAGACATAAATGCATTTTAATATTACTTCATTCCTTCAAAATACTATAAATGCATCTTAATATTACTTGCTTTTCCATGCTTATGTGTAAGTAGGTTGAAAGTTGAAACTCAAACACCATAAGATGAAATTAATACTTGTAAAATTTATGTTTTATCTTAGATTCGTGTTCTATTTAGTATTTTCCATATTTACTTTGTGACTATCCTATGCTTAAAGTACTCAAAGATTTTATTTTGAGGATGATCCTACTGATCCCTATTAAATAGTTCATTGTTTGGTTCATGTCAACAGTCTCTTAAGAAAGTATTGCAATTTATTGTTTACATGTCAACCAATTAACATTGAACAATGAACCACATATGCGGGTGCCAGTGCGATTAATAATCGACGTGCAATGCCTTGGTCTGAGCACCTCCCGCATGGCAGCTTGCATGCAACTGGCACATCCATAAACTCCACCACCTTTCCTTCTCGGCATTCTTCATGCATGCAGAAGGAGAAAATGGTCATTTCCACACCCGTGATGTAGGGTGGTGACACCATGTCCTCCTCTTTCACTTTCATGGTCGAGCAGATGAATTCAATGTGAGATGGTACTAAGACAGGCTTTGGTCAGGCTGGTGTTTTGAAGCACTTCACCATGGATTATTGGTTCATTGTCTTCACTGGGTTTGACTCTTCCCTGTCTCAGTTTGTGCCTTCCACACAGTTTGAAGCCTGTACTCAGCCTTAAGGTGGCGCTCTTTCAATTTTGTTTGGCATTCCTCATTGGTCTGTCAGTCTACATGTCAGTGATATTTTTATAGGTTCTAGCAACATTGGAAGCTCCCACCACCCCACTCTCTTTCTTCGCAAAGTTTGTCCCTCTCTGTCGAGATTCTGGTTGATCAACATGTCCATGCAACAGGGAAATCCTCAATGCGCCAACACGGGTAGAGGAAAATGACAGAGATTTTTTAGTTTGTATATTGAGGAGGGGTATGAAAATCACATTTCCAAACCAGTCTGCACCCATATAGAAGACTGGGAAGGGAGGGTCCTCAACCAACGGCTCACTTCTGTGCAGGGCGGTGGCCAAATTAACAATTAGTGGCTTGTTAAAAACATGCTGACCAATCTCGTGGAAGATATGCTAAGTAATTCCTCAGCTGCTTGTGATACTGTTCTTCTTGTGAAAGATAAAATGATGGAAATGGAAACTCAACTTACAAGTATGGACAACACATTTGCATGGAACTGCATGGCCGGTAAAGTAGGGCATGTTGGCCTTAGGGACGATGGTAGTGGGATTGCTACTAGGGGGAATTCGTGGGACGCTAGCATAGCTTCGACTTCACAGGCCCCTCCTTTCCCCATTCCTTCAACCATTGAGCCCCTATTCAAACACATGAAGGACGTCGACGACCAAAACACTCAGCCACCAAAAACTGCTTTGAATACTACTACCAACACGACCAACACTTCGTAGGAAGAAGTATGGGGATGCCTCACCATTGAGGAACCCCCCCCCTCTTGAGGCATGCTCAAAACATCTACAGAAACAAACTGTCGTTTCAGGTTTTTTTGCCATCGTTGTCTAGTTAGGTTATCTCTCTATTTAATTTTGAAAATGAACCCTATAATTATGTCAAATACTGGTCACTATGATAGTCCTACAGTATTGAACACTTTCAGTTCTTTTTTTCTTAGACGACCCTCCTTTTTTTAGAGGCTTGGGTGGTGGCTTCACCACCTGAGACCTCCTCTAGTCAAAGCCTTTTTGTATATCTTATTTTCGTAAATTAATAGAACCTTGTAGCTTTACAAAAAAAACATTGAACATTGAAAACTTAATAATAAATATTAATATATATTATAATTTATAAACTTGAAATATATGTGCGCATGTGTGTGTATACACACACACACACACACACACGCACACATACAGTTACACCTCAATTTACCCAAGTACCCTATTTCAAAAAGTGGCATATTGGTACTTGTACCAGTACCCAAGTACCATGAAAACTTAGTTAAATAGAATCTCTCTGCCTAATTTTTTTCTTATTAAACAACAAATTCTACATATTTAAATATTTAGCATAACAAATTCTTATGAATTTAAACTTATGGCCTTCGATTAAGAATTTTTTTTTTACGTTGTAGACAGAGAGGGTTATACAACTTTCACAAAAAAAATCTAACCTCAATTAATAAATTTCCCACTATTTCAAAGCTCTAATCTTTCTTCGTAGTTACTTCTCAAATAAGAGGAACTCGATGCTCAACAAATGTCATCAACTACAACTTTAAGATTGTTAGAACCAACAAATGTCATGAACCAAATTTAAGAGGCATCACATTAATATTTCCATCCCAAATGAATCAAATTTCAGAGAGTTTCCCAAACTATTCATAGTATTTATCCACAATTACAAAAACCAATGCCACTGCATAGTTGGTTTCCTCTTCGGGTAGTTTGAAGAAATCTAGATAAACAATTCAAGGATTGAATGTCTTACTCATTACCATACCCTAATAGTTCATGCTTTCCATCAATCCCAATAGTTCATACATTCCAAATGAGATAGTTATTGTGGGGATGGCAGTAGTAGCTCGCTATCTCATCTTTCCTATTCCAATGTAATGTTAATATTGTTGATTTTAAATCCCCCTGTTTTTTTATGGCATTGCATCTAATTATGAGTATGATTTTAGAAACCTTGTATAAGTATTCTATTGTGAAGCAACCATTTTATGTCCTATCTATGATAATACATGAAACAACAACATGAATTAAGAATGTCCATTAAAGAGAGTAAACAATAGAACAAAGGGAAGGAGGACAAGAACAAATCTCTTTTGACATACCAATTCAAAGGCCCAAAGTATTAATGTATGCTAAATAAATTTTTCATATTAATATAGAATCCTTATTAACTTTATGAGAAATGGATCATTCCTTCATGGTGTCCTTTGATTTTGAAACAATATCAACTTTATAGAATATTAATAAAATCCTCTCACTGCTAGCTTACCGTAAAACCTCCATTGTCGCCTCTATTAATAAGAGCGAGTAACATAACAAGGTGTTATTTGGGGTCTGCGAAACCATATTGTAGTGATTGTTCAAAATTAAAGGGAGAACAATAAAGTACTTAAATGGTAGTCCTTGGGGGACACATCGGGCTTGGAAGGGTAGGAAGATCTCAAACATAGGAATATTTGCAAGGTATAAAAAATTTGGGTAATACATATAAATAATATGTATCTTCAAACCTTTCACCATAAGTTAATGGTATACTTAAGAGTGCAATTGACACATTGCTTGCACATAACTCTTATTTCCATGAAATTTAACATATCACATCTAAAATGGAAATTGAACAAACAAAGTAGTTAAACTCTAAAATAGTTTAGAAAAGCATCTCTTTAGAATAAAAAGTTTGTAAATTATGATTGAACCTTAAATAATAATCCTCTCAAACAACTAATTAGGATTAAATTTATGTTTGTAAATTATACTCGAACCTTAAATAATAATTCGTTCACCTATGAGTATAAACATAATACACTTAATTTCTTGCCATTTTTGTTTTTGGGTCCTTAAAGCTTATTTCATCAATATTAACATTGACATCTTGGATGGATAATAAATTAAATCAAATGTTAATATGCAATCTACTTAATAAAGTGATGCAAAGCATCCAATTTTCATGTTGACAATAATATAATAGATATTAAATTCTAGCACTAATTTGTTTGAAAAAAGTTAAAAAAAAACAAAATATTGCCATTTTAAGAATAATGGCAAGATTGAAATCTTTTGTAACAATTTTTACAAACAAAACTCTTGAATAACTTTGGTCATTTGAGGCATAGACATTTTTCCTTGGTGCATTTATATTGCCAAGCAAATTGAATACGCTTCATCTTAATATCCTAGAAGCAATTGTATCTACCACCAAATATTCTTTGAGACTTGAACCAACACTACTACCACATCTCTCATAGTTGGTCATTCATTACATGAATCTTTCGAACAAAGCAAAACAACCCGTAGCAAAGAACATAGACATTTGTATACATTTTTTTCTTCACATTTACCTCCATCTAAAGTGCTAAAAAGGTATTTGTTAATCACCTGCTTCACTTTGTTTTTGAATGCCAAGTTCACCATTTATGCAAGTTATAAACATGTCATTGGTTCATGATTTTCTAGTAAAAATTTTGAATAACATAATGTCGTAGCTATATATTAGAATTTGAATGCCATTTATATCTTCAAGCAGATAGTTTAGAATTATAATTGCAGTAAAATGAGTATGAAGATAAAAACTGAACAAAACAAACCACATAGGAAATAGATGATTATTGCTCAAGAATTTACAGTATCATTAACAATAATTAAATCCGGTGTTACAATAGTTTACATAGGAAAAGAATTTGAATCAATTAGGGATGGATTCGAATCTCCCCACTGGATGTGATTGTATCTGACTGAACATCTAACTCATGGTGTCTCAATCAGTATCAGAGTCCATAAAATCAACTTCAGATGTCCAACCAACGCATACAATTAGTAATAACTAGTTAACTCAGTGCAACGGAGTGTGGTAGGTGAGAAAAGGTGCCTTCTCCACATGCAACCATGCATCAGCCATGCATTAGCCATGAAAATCTAGTGCTAGCTAACTAATTTTGAACTAACTGAAAGTAACTAGAAGCTAACTAATACTAACTAGTACTAACTCCAACTAACTGAAGTAGGTTGGTGCTGGGACACTCAGTGGCTCCTAAAATGTAGGGATTTGTCTAGGAGGAGCCCAAAGTGATACATGCACATGTAGTAAGTGGTAGTTAACCTCTAGCAGTGTTCCCTACACTCTAGTGACTAGGAAATGTGGCCCCATTAGGCCAAGTGGACCCAATTAATTAATTAAGGTTCCTAAGTTAGGCTAAATAATCTAAATAGAAAGTATGGTCAAGGGAGGATTAATAATCCTAACACCCCCCCTGAATCCTAACTTGGAAAACTGTGGGCCCTAGTAGCAAGACCATAGGTCACCCTCTAAAAAGACAAAATTTATGCATAATACAACTGAGGTAGGGAAAACCTATTGGGAAAAACCCTCCTCAAAATAGGATTGAGAATCAAGCCTTAATGCCCAAAAGAGACCCAAGAAAGGCAAATTAATATCTTTTCGGTAAAAGACTTAGTAAAGATGTATGCAATCTGATTCTTTGTAGGACAGTAGTGCAGTGTGATAGTTTTGTCATGCAACAGTTCTTAAATGTAGTGCATGTGAACCTATAAGTGCTTTGTCCTCTGTTTCTGAACAGGATCACTAGAAATTTTGATTGTACTATGGTTGTCACAATAAAGATCCACTATAGATGAAGTATGAATCCCGAACTCTGTCAAGATGCCATGCATCCACACTGCATGAATAGACACATTCACAGCTCCCTAATACTCTGCTTCTGCGGAAGAGAGTGTAAGTGTTTCTTGCTTCTTTCTGGACCAAAAAATTGGTCCAGATCCAATCATGAATACAAAACCCGAGGTGGATTTCCTATCATTTCCATCTCCTCCCTAGTCCGAGTCTGTAAATCCCATGAGATCCAATTGTTCTCCAGCTGCATAGTGGATCCCATAATCTATAGTACTCTGCACATAGTGCAATATCCTCTTTGCTACCTTCCAGTGTAGCTCATGTGGCTCCTGCATGTATATGGCAGCAGCACTCATGGCATAGGATATGTCTAGTCTCAAATGACTGAGATACAAAAGGATCCCAATGAGCTGTATGTAGAGAGTGCTATCTACCAAGGGTGTGGAACCACCTTCTTCAAGCCTGATGCCTAATATAAAGGGGTAGGGGGCATACTTGTAATCCTCCACGTGGAATCTCTTAATCATATCTAATGAATACCTGGACTGTGAGATCATGATTCCCAAATTCTTTTGACTTACTTCGAGACCAATGAATTGTCTTAACAGTCCTAAGTTAGTCATAGAGAATGCTTTGTTAAGAGCAGACTTGATGCTGCTCAATCCAGAAATAGAGCTACTAGTAATGAGCAAATCATCCACATATAATACAACTAGAAGCAAGAACCCCTCTTTCTTCTTCATGTATACATTACAATCTGATTTGCACCTTTCAAACTTCTGCGAGATGAGGAAGGCATCCATCTTGGAGTACCATGCCCTTGGGGCTTGTTTAAGTCCATACAGTGATTTCCTTAGTCTGCAGACTAAGGAAGGATCATCAATAAACCCCTTAGGTTGTTTCATATATATCTTTTCCTCCAAATATCCATGTAGGAAGGAACTCTTCACATCCATGTGATGTAATTCCCATATTTTGGAAGCAGTAATAGCCATTCTAGCTATTAGAGCGAATGTCTCATTGTAGTCCAAGCCTTGAACCTGAGAGTATCCTTTCGCCACCACCTGAGCCTTGTACTTGGTTTCGGTTCCATCAACAACTATCTTGGTTTTGTAGATCCATTTGCATTAAACAATCTTCCTTCCTGGGGTTAAGGAGACAAGTTCCTAGGTCTTATTGTCATGTAGCGAATCAAAATCCTCATCCATGGTTTCCTTCCATATAGGATCATGGAAATCTTACTTGAAGGTTCGAGGATATGAGCCAAGCATCATAAAAAACCTCTCAAGAAGAAGAGGATTTGTCTGAGACAGTGCAACACTCTTCTTCAGATACTGGGACCTTGTTTTTCTCTTATCATATGGATCCCCAACATCATCTCCAACTGATTCTATGAGATGTTGAGCCCATTTAGGCTGCTAAAATGAGGTAGATGATAGATCTGGATCTCTATCCCTTTGAGGTGTAAGCTCAATGTCTAGATCATGCTAGGATTCCTCCTCTTCTGATTCTGAATCAGAAATGTTAGTAATTGAAACTGAATCTGCAATAGGATGTAAAGGAATGTTTATACCTTCATTAGCTTCAAATTGAATATGTGGTGATGTTGGAACTATGAATGGCATGAAGTGAGAGAACATATATGCCTTGGAGGCATGATCAGCAATCCCTTTTGCTACAATATCTCTAGTTGGGAATTTTGTGATCTCTACTAGGTCAGGTCCAAACAAAAATTTCTTTGGTAAGCCGTTGTGAGTCATGTGATATACATACAATAGATTAGCTACAAGGGAGGGAACATATAGGACATATCTAAACACACCATGCTTCGCTCTGATGGTGTCTCTTGCTACTGCTGGAATTTGGGAATCATCTCCCATGTGAATAGTGGTCCCTTCTGTGATGTTGAGAGTGGAGAAGAAATCCTTAGAGGCAACCGTGTGATTGGAGGCTCCAGAATCAATCAAATAAGTTGTTGAGCGAGGTGAGACTGCTTTCAAAGCATGATACCTTTCATGTCCATTATCATAATTATTTGCTTCTTGTGGGAGAGCAATTTTATTTTGTCTAAGGAGAGAAGTCAACTGATCTACTTGTTTCTTCAGACATAAGTTTTCAGAGTGAAAACCTCTCATACAGTAGGGACACATCTTCTTCTTTTTCCTAGAGCTAGAGTCTCCTTCAAAATTTTGTTGATTCTGTTTAGGCTTCGGATCAGCTACATTAGGATCCTTCTTCTTTGATTTCCCCTTTGCTTGTGCTTTTGAAGATTCAGTAACTAGGAGAGCTTGATCTTTGGAGGTCTTTATGACTCCCATTCGAATCAATTTCTCTTGCTCCTTGATTAAGGACTCAGAAAAAGAATCTAATGAAAAAATTTTCCAATCAGGGAATCCCTCTGGCTTGGAATGGAATATAGAAACAAATACACAATACTCTAGGCTGAGTTTGCTAAGAATAGAAAGGACATTTTGCTCATCCTTCCACTCAATTCCGCACTATCTGCATTGGAGTTCTAGAGACTTCAATTTAGTAAATAATTGCTCTATTGTTTCAAAATTTCTTGGAGGTAAGGATACCAACTCATTCTCCAGGAGGTTTCCTCGAAGCTCATCTTGTTTTACAAACAAATTTTCAAGCTTCTCCCAGGATTATCTGGGTGTCCTCGAACCTTCTAGGTGGAAGAGGATATCTATGGATATATAAGTGCATATATTATTGAATTCTTCATCTAAGTAGTTTAGAAACCTATTTCTTTCAACAGGATGATGGGGCTCAACCTCCCTTCCAAGTACTATCCTATGGTAGCCATGCTTGTGCAAGGCCAGATGCATATCAATCCTCCAATAAATATAATTGGAAGTTGTGAGGATCCAAGGAGTAGGAGACTGTGTATAAATAATAGATCAATGCTATGTGAAATGATGCTAAAAAGAAGGATAGGAAATAGATCTTGCTACTAAGAATTCTCACAAGCATACACAGGAAAATAAGAGAGAAGAAAAGAGACTGAATCACATGAATGAAGAGATGAATATTGGTGTGTATCCTTCCATTGAATAATGATGAATAATAGTGTACATAAATAGTACATCCCTCATAGGAAAATTGAATTGTATGGAAACAACTCATAAAGCTCAAAAAGGCTGACTTACCAAAATATAGCAAACCCCCATAGGTGGCTAAAGCACTTACCAAATATATCAAGGACCTCATGAGTTGGAAAAAGCATGAGTGATTTGTCAAGGAGATGGAAAAAACATGCTAATCCTAGAAACTAGAGAAAAACTAATGGAGGATGGGTTGGAAACAGAAGCTCCTAGTTTCCTAGATGACTAGCTTTTATCTTATCCATAGAAAAGAAGGAAAAGCAAAAAAAGTAGAATAAAGTAGAATCTACTGTAAAGTCCTATATACTAATTCTAGATGGTCAAAAGGTGGTCAAGATAAACCCAGAATTAGAAATAAATCATTCCTAGGATATAGATGGCATGTATTGACTTTAAGGTGCAAGTGGGTGCCAACTAATTAAACTAGTGGGTGAATAATTAATCAAATAATGATTAATTATTTTATCCTAAGTTGTGAGTGGGTTAAATATATTCCAACAGACTGAGAATCCATAATTCTTCTGGTTGAGAGATCAGAAAACTTCAGACAAGCTACGTAGCACATGTAGATTTTCACTGCAAAACACACTAAAACATTTGAACTATTAGAATCATGCTTTTCCTCTTGACATGAACATTTTTTCAGGGTCCGTCACACCCACACTACCACTCTGAATAAATACAGAG
Source organism: Pseudotsuga menziesii (assembly GCA_001517045.1). Lineage (NCBI taxonomy): Eukaryota > Viridiplantae > Streptophyta > Pinopsida > Pinales > Pinaceae > Pseudotsuga > Pseudotsuga menziesii. Next base: position 81,412 of record LPNX011042110.1, on the reverse strand, counting down.
GAATCAAGGTACCATTTGCGGGACTTATGTGAAAACCCAGCTGCTTCTGATGTTAAATGGAGAGAAACAAACATGAAACCAACCTGAGAAGGCTATGATACCATATTAGAATTAGAATTCCATTTATATCTTCAAGTAGATAGTTTAGAATTATAATTGCAGTAAAATGAGTATGAAGATACCAACTGAACAAAACAATCCACACAGGAAACATATGACTATTGCTCAGGAATTTACAGTATCATTCAAAATAATTAAATGTGGTGTTACAATAGTTTACATAGGAGAATAATTCAAATCAATTAGGGATGGATTCGAATCTCCCCACTGGAGGTGATTGTATCTAACTGACCATCTAAGTCATGGTGTCTCAATCAATATCAGAGTCCATCAAATAACCTCTAGATGTCCAACCAACTCATACAATTAGCAATAACTAGTTAACTTAGTGCAACTAAGTGTGCTGGGTGAGCAAAGGCACCTTCTCCACATGGAGCCATGAATTATCCATGCAAAGATAGAATTAGCTAACTGATTGTGAACTAACTGAAAGTAACTGGAAGCTAACTAAGACTAGCTAGTACTAACTCCAACTAATTGAAGTAGGTTGGTGCCGGGACTCCCAATGGCTCCTAAAATGTAGGCATTGGTCTAGGAGGTGCCCAACCTGATGCATGCACATGCAGTAAGTGGTAGTTAACATCTAGCAATTTTCCCCACACTCCAGTGACTGCTACATGTGGCCCCATTAGGCCAGCTGGACCCAATTGTACTAGTGGACCCAATTAATTAATTAAGGTTCCTAAGTTAGGATAAATAATATAAAAAGGAAGTATGGTCAAGGGAGGATTAATAATACTAACACTATAAGAATATCCTTTGGTAGAAGCCATCTCACCCAATCCATACTCTGCATTAAAGGAAACCTCAATCAAAATTTACCCAACAAGTACATACAAAATTGTTAATTGACAAATGACAAGTGGAAGTAATGTTTTTAAAACCCATACCTAGGGAAATATAACCCATAAATCCCTTCAAAGCGAGTGTTGAAGAAAGTGAATCGCTAGAGGTTGCATGAAATAATATTTCAAAGCCAAAACCTAACATATGGGCTATCATGTATTCATATAAAAACATATTGTTTTGTTTTATATCATAGTGCACTAATTGCACATAAGAATAATGATGAAGATACTCCATTGCATGGGCCAAATCAATGGAAATGTTTACTCATCTTTCCAGTCCCAATTTAGACCCATCCCTACCATTGTTGTCATCTCTTTCAGGATAAAAATGTTTATGTAGGATAGAAATGTTCATCTCTATCAAGATACAAGTGTTCATAGTCACATTCTACATTAGATCTAGGATTGGAACCCAAAAGCTACCTCTCCATTTGATGTTGCATTGGATGATATTTCCTCTTCCTCTACCTTGTTTCCACAAATTTTGAAGCTTTCTAGGCTAGATTTTGAAGATGTTGGTTCAACCAATGGATTTTCTTTGATATGTTATTTTGGAGTATGAATTCCTTCTTCAAATGTAGGAGAAATAATTGGTTCTATAATTGTGTCTTTGCTTGGCCCTCGTCCTTATTTCACAGAAGGAGTAGGAATTGTACCTATGTAATTTGATCATGATGTTCTTCCAACCAATGAGTTAGTAGGAGGTTTTGGAATTTTTTATATAAATCTACCCATATCATCCTTAATTCTATTGATTTATTACAAAACATGCAGAGCTTTGTAGAAACTCACAATAGTGAATGCAAAGACCTATTACACTTACACAGGGATTGAAGTGAGGTCATATTTGCATCTTATCCTTTTTTCTCCTCTCTACCAAAATATTCCTGCATTGAGAAATCCACCACACAAAACAATAAAAAAAATACACTACTTCTATGCTTTCAAGACTTAGAATTGACTAGCTACACTTTAACATTTCCTCGGAAATGAATCCAAATAGGTTAGTCAATTTATTTGTCATTTAATAAACCCACTACATTTAGTTTTACCAATCTAGAACATAAACTTGTGAAATGTTTATAAAATATGTGTAGGTGTCCCAATAAATCCTTATGAATGCTTGTTTGCATAAAATTATATACTTACTATGCAAACATTAAAATTGTAATCAAATTTGCATCATGTTGCTTCACTGGTACTTCTATTGATAGTCTAGTTGTCAATCACAAGTTCAACGAATTAAATTATTTGAGTGATACCATGCCTACTCAACAATACTTCTTGTGCTTATTTTCCAATTCCAATTTGGAGTTACAGGAAAAAAAGTATTATATTTCAAGCTAATAGAATGATATTCAACACTTAATATTCTATCGAAATCATATATGCACGGAATTTGTTTTAATCTTTCATTATATATATATATATATATATATATATATATAGTGCAGAAGGTTCTTGATAATGCTATGTTATGATGTCTCAATAGAAAGAGAATAAGAGAAATCCCATTGAACTTGCTAAACATACAACTAAAGCCAATTTCGAAATCTTCAAATACTTATAACAAATTGCATGAAGGTGAAATATTTACTATAACTATCTAACGAACATTCATCTATATAGGACCTGTAAGTACAGAGGAAATATGTGGAACATAGTATAATCACACATCTACATGAAACAATGAAACATAGTACTTACCTACAAGATTGAAAGGAACACATTAAACATAATTACAATATACTCTAAGAAAGGGAGCAATACACATGAGCTTTGAGGGAGCCTTTTCAATATGGATGGCATTGCTATAAAATATTACAAAGCAAAAATAGGATACACACTCTTTGGAAACAACATGTTATCTCCCAAAATAAATTTATTTTGACAATATGAAGAATTTGACTTATGTAATGAAAGATGTAAGGATGCCTAACAAATTGAAGGTCTCTGTTTTTGATGTGGTTGAAAAATTTGGAAGTTATAGCTTTTGGTGGCTTAGGCAAGGCTTTTAATAGCTCATTAGCCACTGAAAATCTATGTTTCGGCAACTAAATGGTTGAATGCGGGATAAAGGTAAACCACCGAAAGCGGCCGGAGCAAGTAGAAGTAAATTAACACTTTTGGTGGCTTAGGTGACACATCAAATGACTCATTAGCCACCGAAAAGTGTTGCTTTCGGCAGCTTAGGGAGAAGACCAAAAAGGATTTTAACCACCGAAAGAAGGCATCAAATGACATTGGTAAAGGTACTTTCAGTGGCTTAGGAGAGACTCAGAACAACTGATTAGCCACCGAAAGGTGATGCTTTCAGTAGTATATTGAACAATTCAACGCAGATTTTAACCATTGAAAGCAAGAAGATAAGTGTTAGGAAACAATAGTTTCTGTGGCTTAGGCGAGACTCTAGACAACTCATTAGCCACCGGAAGGAAGGGTTTTCAGCAGTTAAACAGGTTTTTCGGCAAGGCCACTATCCGCCGAAAGTAGGATTTCACCGCGAAGCTGGGTTAACAAGTTACGGTGGCTTAGGTGAAAGGGATATCATATTATTAGCCATCGATAGTTATATTTTCGGCAGTTTGCAGACAAATTCAGGAAGATTATTAACCACCGAAAAGACAAAAGAGGAAAACGATTAGAAAAAAGTCAAATCACACCCCATCAGTAAGATGAATAATTAGTGTAAGGCGTGACAAACCACCAAAATGACTTGAGCCTGCATAACCGCATGTTGAAATAAGTTAAAGAGGTCGTTATAAGATTGGAAAAGGATTGATAGGATTGGAAACCCTCAATTTTCTTCTACCTGTCCAAAAGAATAGCAGAAAGCTCACCGAGTACCCAGGATGATGTGCAATATAATTGCTTGGCAAAGGGAATCGATAAAATCAATCAATGCCATCACCTTTCGACCTCAGCATCCATCATGACAGTGAAAACCCTCATAATCAGTGCCAAAAGGTCCAGCACATTTCACTTTCGAGCTTATCATTCCTCTCCACTAGGAAAACCATATCTGAGGAAGCAGCCTACTAACACACTGTATATAGAACTTAGGATTATTTTGCAAGTACCCAGGAGAGGCACTCATCAAGATGAAGAAGGGAGGACCTGCTCTCAGGCAGGAGTTGGGAGATATCAGCTATTTGGAAGCACATCCAGAGGTCTGTAAACTCTTCCAAGAGGTTGGTTGCTACAAGTTTTGTGAGAAGATACAAGGCTCCCATCAGCAGGTAGCTGAGGCTTTTTCCCTCTCATTTGATGGTTCAAAGGCACTTATAGGCAAGGAGGAATTTCACATAAATGAAACCCTAATCAATGAAGTAACTGAACTCCCTTGCACAGGAGAAAAATGGTTCAAGACCACCATACCAAAAGATGTAGAGTTCAGGTCTTACCTAAAGCCTGAACATAGAGGAATGGTGTGGAAGAAGAGTGTGCCATCATCCTGGTTGGAAGAGAGGTGGAAATAGCTGTTGAAGGTCATTGTGGTTTACATTACATGTGAAGGAAGATATAACAGAGCCATGATCTACCATTTCAAGACAATGAACCACTTCACAGGTAAAAACCCACTCAATTTGGCCTTTTACTTACATAAAAGTTTGGGAAAGATGGCACACCAAGTGAAAGCTCAGCCAACCAAGATTGCTGGAAGACTATCTCACCATGGCTTTATCCAATAGTTGATCCAGGAGTTGCTGAAAAGAAGGAATATGGCATGGCCTTATTTTCTGTTTTGGAATGGATTTGAGATAGGCCTTCAACCAGAAGAGAAAGGGAAGTCTCCTATCAAGAAATCTAGCACACCAAGGAGTTGGAGAACAAGGAGGAGGGCTATATCTCTAAAAGCATCAGTAGAACAACCTCCCTCATCTTCCAAGGCCAAGAAGGTAAAAAGGAACTTGGAATTCAGTGAGAAATGCCAAGAGGTTGAAGCACACAATGAGAATATTTTAAATCTAGCTTACTCAGATTCTAAAGAGGAGTAAGAGGAAGGTGTATAGCTAGCTCTGCAAATTGTACCAGTGGATGAAGAACTACCATCCCCCACACAAAAGGAGGAAGAGGAACCAGTAGAGAAGGATTCCTCTATCAAGCCCAAAACTCAAAAGATAAATCACTTACTGAGGCAAATTTATGAGATGGAGATTTTGGAAAGGGAAATAAAGAAAAATAATGCTGCATTAACTAGCAAGAACAAGCTGCTACATAAGTCTTACCTAGAGCAGAGAGAGAGATATATTTTCTTAAAGAGGCTAAATACAAGGTACCTAAAGGACAATACTAGATTTTATAGGATGATTAGGCTCCAAAGACTGCAACTGAAGGAGGCAACGGCAAACCCTAGTAGCCACCCCACCTAGGAAACCCAAGTTGAGGCTACAGTTAGCCTTCAGCTTCTAGAAACCATCTAGGCTGTTGTTAACCCTCCTAGCATAGAGCCTGCTGAAGAAGCAAGCTGAGCAGATAGCCATAAAAGAATTTTTTTGGAAAAACCCTAATAAATTTTGAAAACAAGGCTTTCGGTGGCTTAGGCGGATGTTGGGGTAGTTCATTAGCCACCGAAAGTGCCACTTTCGGCAGCTAACTGTTCCGATAATCTGTCCTCTTCACCACCGAAAGTAGAAAGAGGCTTAAAATCAAATTTTGGCATACAAGACTAGTTTAGGGCGAATAATATAGATGGCTCAAGGACATAGCCTGAAGATGAAGGGTGCAGAGGAAAGCATCAAGAAAAGGTTTGTTTCAGTTTTACTATGACATAATAGCAGAAAAGGTTGCCAACACCTAGCTGTCAAGAGAAAACAGTGACTTAACTAGTAGAGGGCCAGTAGCAGTACAATGCCAGCAGTTACCTCAGTTATTTGAAGGTTCATATAGTGAACTAATTCTTCAGTTAGTTAGACTAGTAGTTAATTAGTTTTTTTTAACCTAATTTTGTAAAAAACACTCATTTTGTTTATTTTTGTTAAATCAGATCTAAGTTTTTAGGATCTGAGTAATTTTGTAAAGGATATAAAGCCTAAGACTTATTTTATTGAAAGGGTTCGACTTCGAGGACTTGTAGACCATTTCTATTGTCAAGCTTCTCATTTTGCTCATGACCTAATATAAGCTCTTTTGTTATCATTTGTTTAGCTTCCATTTCTATCTTTTCTGTGCTTATGCTTGAATGTGTTATTCAGGTTATATTCAAGTTAATTAATGTCTGATAGCTATCGCCCTATTGGCATGTTGATTTGATTTGAATTATAAGTGATTTCCTTATCATGATTTAGCCATTTATATGTATCTGTTTTATGTATGAATCTACCAGCATGATGAGTTCTCCATCCTTGCACCATATTGTCAACCTATGAACAGTGCTAACTAAAAGCCTTGTACCTTATTGAGTTTCATGCATGTCTTAAGAGTGGAAGGTCATATAAGTCACCTGACTTGATCCATTTTAGAAAACCCCAAAAAACATTGTAAGTTACCAGGCATCCTTGAGCTACAACCTAGAGGAGTTTCCTAGAGTGATAACACAACATCACTCTAACATTATATATAAAAAATATTGAAATAACAGATAGCCAATTCTTAGTCTCACGGTGCAACTACAATCATCTCCACATTGCTAAGTAACTATACATGTTACTATCTATATAGCACGAGGGATGGCATCAACACATGTAACTAATGATCTTGTCTCTTAGTAGACTCATAATCGAAAGGATCCAAAAAAATAGTAAATGGTTGAAACAACTCAGTTATTCCTTAATTGCAAACAATATCTTAATCGTATCACTAGATATTCTCAAGACACAAAGTGCATGAGAATAACATCTTGTGTTTGCAAATCTTGTCCCTTGCTAGCATTATTACCTAAAATATGGTTTTGTGGTCACATGCCCATCTTTTACTCGCTAGAATTGTAGTCAATCCAAGGAACATAAAACCATATTGGGGGCATTATCAATAAAAAACATGTTCTAGAATCCCTAATGAACAGTTGCAACCATCTTAATATTTGATTCAAGGTACAAGAACAACTTCCACTAACCACACATTTAGTCCAATTCTAAAATACCGTTACAAGAACTAATCTTGTAACAAAACTTGCAAGGATTAATAAATCATTAGTAAATGATAATTAGTTATAATTAATCCACCAAAAACTAATAAATCAATGATGGTTAACCCATTACCTTATGTATTCCCTTTACATTGTCAATCTTTATGGATTTGGATATGAAATTGGGATATTTAAATCAAAATTGGGTTAGGAATGGGGTTTAGAATCATCAAAATTGAATCTCAATAAAAATTTCATTTGAAAGTGAAAGAGAAACCTGGAAATACTAGGAAAAAGTACAAGCTCATTCACTAATAGCATAGGACTGACCACAAATTCTATGTTGGGAACATAGTGTGGCTTTATCTAAGCAAAGAACACTACATGGGGAATCCAAGAAGTTGAATCCTCTAAGATGTGGATCTTTTGAGATAATTGAGCAAGTCAATGTCAATGCTTTCAAGCTAAACCTACCTCAATATATGAGAATGTACTCAATGATCAATATTTAGAACTTGTAGGGAGTAACATATTGGTTGAGATGGTGATGAGTTTTTTGAGCTCTGCTAGGGTTTGCAATCTGGTTTAGATCTGTCTCCCTCACCAATCCACCTAATCCTCTGTCTCTACCTCAGCCCTTGAGACGCACATCAGTGTGCTCTAAATTGGTACAAAAGACATTCCCATCCCGATGGGGGACATTCGAAATGCTGAAAATACCTCCACCGACACTAGAATGGAAAGTGATGCAAACCCTTATTGAAAAAATAAATCATGCATCCCTTGCGCCGCAGATCTCCCATGCTTATTGCTTCCAACAGAAAGACTAAATGCTAGGGCTTAGAAAATGAAATATCATGCCTTGATTGGAAAATTCATGGGGCTTTGGCCAGTGAAACAGGCCCTTCATGGATGGATCGCAACAAAATGGAAGCCTAAAGCCCATTTTGACTTGTAGCTGGATTCAAAAGGACTTTTCACTATCATTTTTCACCACCTGGAGGACACGGCTCATGTAGAAGAAGGGGGACCATAATTCTTCAATTGTGTAGGCCTATACCTAAGGAACTGGGTGGAACATTTCTGCCCAGAGAAAGAGGACTTTTCTTGGGCTCCGGTTTGGATAAGAATGTTCTCACTTCCTCAGGAATACTGGGATGAATCCACCCTCCAGTAGATTGGAAACACCTTGGGAAATTTTGTTTGAATGACAGACCAAACAAGAATGAACAAATACACCTCCTATGCTAGGATCTGCGTCAACATGCATATAGCTCAGGCTCTTCCAGACGCCACATGCCTCTCTTGTGAAGATAGTGACTGGATCTAGCCTCTAGACTATGAGCACATACCCTTCAGATGTTGGAAATTCCATGAACATGGGCATCTATTCAGAGAATTCCCCACCAACAAATTGCAGGAAATCCATAAGAATGCGGGAATTGATGACCAAGGTTTTCAGTAGACAGCTAGAAAAAAACATAACCACGGGAGATCAATGCAAGAAAAGAACCAGTATCAGCCTCCAAGAACCATCAACATATTCCAAGTCCTGGAAGAAATTCAGAATGATGCTATACTGGTTCTGATGAATGAGGATTGAGGGAAGGTGCCTCGGACGGAAAAAGTAGCTACAACAAATCCTCAGCACTCAGATCACTTCACTGAAGAATATACTCCTAACCCTATTGATTTTCAATGGGAAACCCCATCGGATCATAGGATGATAGATCAAAACCATGAACCTTAGGAGGAGGAAGATATGAAAGATTCCACTCAAGACAGTCTTGATCTTCTTGGTTTTGAAGATGCATGCACTAGAAAAGCTTTCAAATTGATCCCTCCCAAGCAGATCCATCTTCTACAAAAATCCCTAGCCAAAGCTAAAGCTCAAGATCAATTAGGTGTAGCAATCTCTAGAGAAAAAGAAAAATAGAAAGCTCAACAAGATTCAAAAGAAAGGGGTCATCAATCCGCTCTTCATCTAATCAACCGTTTAGGCACTACGTTGGTGGAATCTGGATGATATGCTCAGTTAATAGAATTTTTCTCCTCCCCCTCATCCGTTAACCAATGAATATCCTCTCTTGGAATGTTAGAGGTCTCAACGGTCACTCCAAACAAAGAATTCTAAAAATGAAGATACAAAAAGATCAACCAACTGTCCTCTTTCTTCAGGAAACAAAATGTTCCAGTGACAGAGCCCCCAAGATTATGTCCAGAATATGGAAAGACTACCTCACTATTGCTATAGATGCCAAAGGTGCCTCACATGGTATCTCCATCAACTGGGATCCTCTTCTTGTCACCCTGGACGAGGATTCCTCCTCTTGGCATTCTCTTTCTGCCTCCTTTTACATCCTTGGCTCCAGTATCAAGGGCTTCCTCATGAACTTGTATGGTCCTCAAATGACTGATTCCAAAATGCACATTTTAAACGCATTTGATTGGTTCCATAGCTTGCATATTTATTCTCCTTAATCATAGGCGGGGACTTCAAAATGATATCTAGCCTAGAAGAAAAAAAAGGAGGTATCAAGGCCCTCTCTATCGAAGATATCACCTTCAAATATACCATCATCTCCTACACTCTAGTTGATATTCAAACCTCCTCTGGTTTCTTCACCTAGAATAATAGAAGAGGTGGAGCTCAATAAATTGCTAAACAACTTGATCGATTCCTAGTTTCTTATCATATTCTCACTCTTGGAAGACTACTGAATGCTTATGTCTTACCCACGGTGGGGTCGAATCACTGGCCCATTTCCCTCTACGGGCACAGTCAAGGCACCCCTCTCCAAAAACCATTCAGTTTTGAAAAAAATTGTCTCACTCATCGCACCTTCATGGACTCTGTTAGCTCTTGGTGGGAAGATATGGCTATTACTGGAGGCTCCAAAATGGCCATCATGCATCAGAAACTCAAGATGTTATGAGTTCACCTTAGACATTGGAATAAGAACAATTTTGGGAATATCTTCAAGGATAAAGAAGGAATTCAAGAAAGATTATCCTCTCTCTAACGCTCTTCCATGGACCATGGTTTCAACCAAGAAACTAAACTTCAGGAAAGGGACCTGATGCACCAACTCAACCAAAGATGTGAACAAGGAGAGATACACTGGAGCCAAAAAGCAAGGGTCAAATGGCTAAAACAAGGAGAAAAGAACACTAGCTTCTTTCATAGATCCACCATTCAACATAGAATGATGAACATAATAAGAAAACACATGCAGAAAAAAACAATATTTTGGAGGAGCAGGAAGCAATATCTGAAGAACTAACCAGGCATTTCAATCAGCTCCTCTCGGAACCGAGCCATTCCTTTCAAGAGTCTGTCCTCAAGGTAGTCCATCATATCCCTCCGCTGGTCAACAATGAACATAATCAATCCCTCATGCAACCCATAACCATGCAAGAAGTGGAAGCAATGGTTAAGAAAATGGATGATGGCACAACCCTGGGTCCTGATGGCTTCACCATTGATTTCTTTCATCACTATTAGACCATGCTCAAAGAGTAGGTCCTTGACTTGGTTGAGGAATCTCTCCAAAAAAGATGGATTTTTCTAGCACTCAACTCCACGCACCTATCCCTCCTCCCCAAAGAAATTGGAGCCTCTCACATGGGTAAGTTTCGTCCAATCTCCCTCTGCAATGTTATTTACAAAATCATCTCTAAAGTGGTGGTTAATAGACTGAAACCCATTCTCTCTATGCTCATTTCTATGGAACAATCGGGTTATGTGGAAGGATACCAAATCTCAGATGGAATAATTCTTGCACATGAGGTGGTCCACTCTCTTAAAACCAACAAAACCCGTGGAATGATCCTCAAATTGGATCTCTCTAAGGCCTTTGATACACTCAGCTGGTTCTTCATAGAGAAAATGTTTCTATCCTTTGGCTTCTACAAAGATTGGGTTCAATGGATCCTCTCCCTCATTTCCTCAGCCTTCTTCTCGATCCTAGTCAATGGCTCTCCTTCCACTACTTTATCTCCCTTGCAAGGTATCCATCAGGGTGACCCTCTTTCCCCTTTCCTCTTCATCCTAACGGCTAAAGGATTAGGGATAATGATTCAATCAACCATTGCAACTCGCACCCTGAGAGGTCTATCTCTTCACAATGCCCCTCCTCTAGCCTACCAACAATTTGTGGATGACAATATCCTCTTTGTTGATTCGTTGGTTCAAGAATCCCACACCATTCACTCAATTTCGCACACCTTTGAAGAATCCTTTGGAACCTCTTTAAACCTTGAAAAATCTCAAATATTCTTCTTCAATACTGCAGCCATGACACATAGAAACATAACCCGGATCCTCTACTTCTCTATCTCCTCTCTGCCTTCTAAATATTTGGGTGCCCCTCTGTTTGGCATGGAAATCAAGCACGCCTCTTGGAAGGAGCTTCTGGACAAACTTGAAAACCGTCTAACTTCCTAGACATTTTTCTCCCTCAAATCTTCCCAATTGAGCAGTCCTATTCAAGTCCACCCTGCAATCGATGCCTATATACCTCTTCTCGGTCTTGGAAACCCCTAAATGGGTTTTGAAAGCTTTCAAATCTCTGTAGAGGTCTTTTCTCTAGGGATGCAACAATAATAACTGTCGTTGGGTACTGGTAAGTTGGGAGAAGCCTTATAAAAAGAAAAAATATGGGGGCCTTGGTATCAGAGATCCAGAGCTGAACAATCAAGCACTCTTGGTAAAAATATGGTGGAAATGGATCTCTAAAAACAACTCCCCCTGGACCAAGTTGTGGAACAAGAAATATGATCTGGATTACCCTCCTCACTCCCTTATCATATTTGATGAATATTCTTCTGGCTCTTATATTTGGAAGGTGGCCAACAAGCACAGGGCGCTCATCCAACAACATAGCTTCTAGGAAATAAAAGATGGTGACAAGGCCTTCTTTTGGTGTGATTCCTAGAAATAGCTTCCTTGTTTGAAAAGTATCCTAATTGACCTTGACAGTCAGAACTACATTAAGCTTAGTGCACACCTTAAAGTAGAAGAGTATTGGAAACCTTTTAATGATGGGTTTCGTAATGGAAAGATCCCTCTACCTAGCACATTGCCCCCAACAAATATATAATGAACAAAATATACCCTGAAATTTGCAAACATCATCTTAAACAAAATGACGGTACAGATACCATTCACTGGGGTCATAGACCATCTGGTAGCTTCTCGGTCAAAGAATCCTATGATATATTTTCATCCTCACTTGAAAACCAAGCCACCTATGTCTGGAATCACATCTGGAAAACCCCTCACTGGCCCAAAATCTCTCAATTTATCTGGCTACTCATGCACCGGTCGATACTCACTTGGGAAAATATGGATAGAAAAGGCTTCCTTGGCCCCTCCATATGTTGTCACTGCTTTGAACAACAGGAAACCATTGACCACCTTCTAGAGACTTGTCCTTTCACCAACTCCTTATGGGACCATGTGGCTGAATCTTTTCGGCACTCTAACATAGTCAAAGGTAATGCCACATATACTCTTCAACAATGGATGGACTCTCCTTTTGAAAGCAATATCCTCAATCGAATTTGGACTCTCACTCTGGGGTTCGTGCTCCGGAGCACCTGGAAAGAGCGCAACAACATAATTTTTAAGGACACCAAAGACATGACCAAATCTCTCTGGGATGTGATAAAAAAAACCTTCAGGAAACCATTCACTCCAAAGGCTGGATGAACGAGGACCTTCCCACTTCTCAAAGTGAAAATCTCATCCTGAAATCCTTAAATTTCAACTCTTCTATTGTCCCTCCTTCCATCATACAACCCACAATACGCATTACAAGCCCCCTGCACTAGGAATCTCCTCCTGAGGCCGTATTCAAGTTGAATTTCGGTGGGGCTTCGAAAGGAAACCCGAGAAAGGCTATTTTTGGTGGAGCTATCAGAGACCACAGTGGTGATATCATTCATCTTTTCTACGACAATATGGGTCTTGAATCCAACAATGCTACAGAATTGGAGGGAATTGTATTAGGTTTAACGATAGATGCCAAAAGAAATCTTCTTCCTTTGATTATGGAAGGTGATTCTGAGATTATCCTCTCCCTGGCTGCAAAAATTCACTATGGATCACTACATTCCAAAGTTACCTCCATTTGGTGGCTAGCACATGGATTAAGTCATCTATCCACTCTCCTGTAGTGCATGCAAGAACTCACCCTTCACCACGTGCGAAGGAAATCCAATGCATTAGCAGACTATTTGGCTAACTCAGGTGTGAACTCTGCTTTCACCCTAGTGGAAGGTACATTGCAGGATCCCTGGATGCCACAATTCTGCTCAAAAGTAAAAAATTGGCCAGATCCAACCTCTCCCTCTTGGATGCAGGTGATAGCTCAAGTGACCGTCGATGCACCTTTCCTTGGCCTCTACACCCGCCGCATGGCGAGCAACATGTGTCTGACATGTCTATCAACTGGGACAACATGAGCACCCAGAACCTTCAAATTTCCTTGCATGTGGGAGAGGGATCGCATGTCCCTTTAGCACTTGCGACAAGGGTTGTCGACACCCTGTACTCCTCCTAGGTTTCATGGCTCTACAGAGTAATTCAATGCCTGCAAGTACTATGGCTGAACGGATGGAGGATATGTGCACCATGGAGAATTATTTCAACATCTTGGTTGGGTTCCATTAGGCTCTGAGCAATTCTAGGTATTCTGTGTGTTTGGAAGTTCTGCCTCCGTTTCAAGGTGGCACCTTTGTTTGGTTGGGATTTTGCTGCAGTTCACAGCATCCAAGGTTCAATAAGGAGAGGTTTAGTCTGGTTATCATGTTGCGATAGAGGGGAACACCACGTTAAGTGATCTCGGGCAAGGGAAAATCCCAACATGGTTGTATCCTACAAGTCACTACTGACTACAAAAAGCACATTTCTCCATGGGTTCGCAACCTCATTGAAGACTGGGAGGCAAGGGTACTCAACCAGAAGCTTCCGACTGGACAGTGAGGAGGCCAGGTAAATCATTACTGGCTCATCAAAAATATGTTATGCAATTTAGTCGAGGACATGCTCAACAACTGGGCTGATGCCTGTGACTCCATCCAAGCCATGAAAACCAAAAGGGCTGAAATTGACTCTCATCTCATGGCCATGGATAATTCGTTCGCTTGGAAGGGCACTATTGGCATCATTGGCCATGGTGGTCTGAGTGAAGGAAGCCATGATTTGGGAGGAGGTGGCAATGGGAGTGTGACTGGAAATGTGGTGCATGTAGGATGTGGGGGAGGAGGTAGTGGGAGTGCAATAGGTTGCATGATTGCGGCTCCATAGGAACCACCTTTCCCCATCCCTTCGAGGGTGGAGCCGCTCTTCAAACAACTGAAGAACATGACCAACCAAAAGCCCAAATAGTAGCAAAAACTGCCTCAATCGGCTCCTGAGGCTGCCATCAACTCATCCAGCCCTTCGTAGGAAGAACAATGGGTGTGCCCCATTATTGAAGAAATTCCGCCATCCTGAAGAATGCTCTCCTCATCTGCAGAAATGACTTCTCATTTTAGGTTTTTATGCAAAAGTTGTCAAGCCTGTCTATGGTTGTTTTTAAATTTGAACTCTGTAACTATGTCTATATCTTTGTTTTCTTTTAAATTTGTCATGTAATTATGTCCCAGACTCGGTACTCGGAAAGTTATCTCATCTCGGGTTTTCATAGATGACCCTCAGTTTTTGAGTGCCTTGGCGGGTGGCTTCACCTTTTGAGTCCTCATACAGCCAGGTTTATTTTTGTATATTTTTCCATTGTATTTTAATAGAACTGTGCAGCTTACAAAAAAAAAATATTTAGAACTTGTAATTGTATGAACTATCATTATTGGTTAGACAAGAGGAACAAAATTTTCTACCTACAGTTGAATATTTTGTATCAAATGCACTATCACAATTGGAGGACACAATTTTGCATAGGAACGTAAAGAGTACTTAAAGGGGACAAAATAAATTTTCCAAATTGGAATCAAGAGAGGGACTCCAAGGAAACATAAGTGGTATGACAGAAGCCAAGTTGTGGATAAGTTCCTCACCTTTCTGTAGAATCTTTTGTTGACTAAAATTCTCCTTTCAAGGTGGTGTGATTCAAAGGGATCCTTGAAGAATTGAAATGGCTAAGTTATTAATTGTTTGGTTATTTGGTTATTTGAAATAAAATTTGTGTGTGAATTTCAGTGTTGGGTAAGCTTAAATGAGCGTCGGATACATCCTAACACTTGTTTCCTTTTTCCACAAAGCCTCACTGACGCATGTATCTATTCATAATTTTTCATCGCTATCGCCTTTCATTATCATACAAAGAGCGCCAAACCCATCCTGATGCCCTATTGCACTCGTTCATTATGCACTGAGGTAGGCCATCCCCTTATTTAAGGCTTGTCCTTGATTTTTTTTTGTTCCTCTTTGGTTTGTTGTCAATTTTCATGTTATCATGATTGACATGTCTGATAGTGTGTTAGCCTGATCTACCTATTGGAGTTCAAATCTCAAAAGTTTGTTGATAGGAAGTTTTGAAATTAAAATTTGTTGTGAATTTCAGTCTTGGGTTCATAGTTTGTTTGCTGATCCTCTGAAAATGATCTTAGATCTATAGGAAAGGAAGTTTGTAGTCTCTCATAATCCGTGTGGTGTGGTCTTTTAGCCTTTTTATTTTTCAAATTACATCAAAAAACAAAAAAAAAGTTTACTAGTTTGCTTTGATAAATTTTGGTTTGTGTGAGTGATTAAAAGATTTCTTTGTGCGTTTGGTTAATAAAGAATAGGAATTTAGGCATTAGAAGATTTTATTTCCCTTTCACCTCAGAGATATTCTAGGCTTAGTGTTGGATTTTTTTGAAAATCTTGAAGGTGAAATTGTTGAAAGTTGCATAGTACTTTTGCTTGGGAAAATAATTTGTTTTCCCTTACTTTAGGTAGTGTTCACCGAAGAGAGAAGTTGCATTGCATACACAAACATTCACTAACCATCAAGATAAAATCGATGGTAGCTTAGGTTAATTTTTTTAGTAATTTGAGTGATAGGTAAGAAGACATGTTCTGGCATATATAAACATAGTAGTTATTGTTACTGGCCTACACTACATCCCGAGGATTGTGCGGTTCTTCCACATACCAACTGGTATATATAACATCTTTTCATGTACCTTCACGGTGTATTGAAATTTTTTTCACGTACTCGATAGTATATCAAAAGGCCCATTTCAAATGGTTGTGCACCAGGCATCACTAACACATATTTGAGCTCCCATGTAGCTTGTTAATATTAGGAGACCCCTCTAGGAAACCCTTACCAACTGAGAATATCATTTTGGTCGTCTTGCTGGATAAATACACCGAGAACAACACTTGGGGAGCTACTACGCATGTTCCATCTAGGTAGTTAGGTATTTAGGAAACGGTATGGTCCTAATCCTCCTTTTCATGTTTTACAGTTGGACCTTGTGGTATGTTGCGAGTTGTGACAACTTGAAAATCCTAGAGAGGAACCGACTTTCATCAACCCATCCTATCACTTAAGTTTTCTTGTGACCTTAGCTTGTGTAGGATTATCTGTGTGTGATCTCTTCCTTGTTTAAAACTTAAGAGTAGGAGTCTTTGACAAGCATTTTGGATGAGTTACCTGTGAGACGATATCACAAGTTTCAAGGTTTACAACCTAACTTTCCTCTGTTTGCATAAGAAAGTGAAAGGGAAACCATGAACCAACCAGATATGAATGATTCCCATGTAGAAGGAGTTTTGGTTACTAAATTTGGGGAAGAATTTTCTTCCTTTGAAAATCCTGTGGTAGTTCAACAAACTTTTGCAGAAGACACCACCTTTGGTTTTCAAACAGAGGGTCAACCTGGTGTAAGAAATTAGGTGTTTACCCACCCATCAGACGATACTATGGTGTCGGAGATTGTTCCAATTGCTCCTTTTTTGGATAATTCTTTAGGACGTGCCATTTTTTAATACAGAACCACTAGTTTACCTTATGTTACCCCCCACGAGAAACTATATTCACTATGAATGAAGAAATCCTAGTTCCATTTCAAGGAACTCTTGATCGTTTGCATAGAATGGGAGAGAATATAAGGAGGAGGAGTATTTCTCCTCTACCCCACCGTTCAGAAATAACCCCCCTTGGATATCGTTCTCTTTAACCATAGATGTAGCTCCTAAATCAGGGTCATCGATTTAGAATGTGGTCACTTATGATCCAGGTCATCCCTCCATCCCTACCACACCCAATTAGAACCCCAAATCTATTTATAATTCCCTTGTATCTTCTATTTCTAGGGGGAAACCTCCAACCCAAGTTGTTTTATCAACTAAGGAGATCGTTTCTAGTATGGTGAAAATTATTATTGTAGGACAACTGACATTTAGTGTACCTTCCATGAATACCAATGTGGATATTCCCTCTTTCGGTATGGAACAACCCTATTGGGTTCAACCTATCATTAGTCAACCTTCATGGCTTTATACCTATCTAATAAATCAACCACCTATAGTCAACCAAAATTACCAACCTACAACATTAGGGGTCGCTTATCCTGGAATACACTACCCCAGAAATACATACACCCCATGGGGGCAAACTAAATGGTCAAATGTCCCCACACTTGGGGGACCACTTGTAAATACTACTGGAGGATATGGAGTTCCACCTGGAGGCCCACCTTTTGGAGGTCCACCACTTGGAGGTCCACCTTTCGAAGTTCCACCACCTAGATGCCCCCTTCTAGATATCCTTAATCTGGAGACCCACCTTTCGAGGAACCACCACTTGGAGGACCCCCCCCTCCCCCAACCTAGAGGCCCACCCCTTGGAGTCCCACCTCCCCCAGGTGGTCCACCAACTATAGGACCCTCAAGAGGGTCATTCTTGAATCAAACACTCAATCAACTGGTCATTGGAATATCGGAAACACCCATTTATCAATCAACTTACGACCCCACTAGTCCACAAATTTCTTATCAATATTACCGATACCCTCAACCTAATCAACAGTTACCATTTATGGATACTTTATATCTTCCAGATCTGTCTATATTGATTAACGACCCCATCCATCACGATCCGTTGTTGGTCATCCTTATTAAATTACTCCCATATACACTAAAATTTGATGGTAAACTCAGTGAGGAGCCCAAGAACCACGTCATGACATATCATTTTTCATTCTCATCTAATTCTCTGATGGATGGTTCTATCCATATACGTTTGTTTCATAGAACCCTCACCGAGATGGCTGTAAAATGGTATACCGAGATACCCCAACATTCCTTTTGGGATTTCAATACCTTAGCGATGGAATTTTTAACACATTTCCAGTTGCCAATCTGATAGAAAATAGGCATAGACCTTTTGACCTTGCTTCCTCAAACCACTTCCACCCATATATATGAGTGGAGACAACGACATAGGTTGATAAAATCTCTTATTCCCGATTAGTTACTCACCGATTGGTTTACCAAATATTTTCTTCCCCCCATCGTTAGGGATGTTTCCATGGGAGGTGTTGTTACCGAGGATAAATCTATCATCCATGCTCAATACCTTCACTTGGTATACTCCCATTCAGGAACTATATATGACTTAATCCCTCATGCTCCTCATCCTACTTCTGATCCTTCAATACCTTTAATGGAGCCACCTACCAATGGAGTTATTGGTTCTGTCCAAACACAATCAATGACCAAATCCTCAAAAAATAAAAATGAACCGGCCGCATATGCTAATCATACTTTTTCAAACCCTAAGATTCCTTCCCCTCTTGTTGTTTTTAATGAATTTGGGAGGAAAGAAGAAAGAAAAGAATAAATCCAAGAAATTTGAGAACCGACAAGAAGGTAATAAAAAACACAGCCATGATGTTGAATCCAAAAACAAGAGAAAGGAAAAATTCCCCTGCCTTATATGTGGATGTGACCACTTCACCAAGGAGTGTCCTCATCATGATGAAGTTAGTAAATTTATTAAGAACACACCTGCTTCGGAAGTATTAACAGATCCTTTCCCTACCCAATGAGAATTGATTGACCACCAATCCTTACATGGGTATTCTTCATCCTCCATAGATGAAGTTAAAATGATGTCTAGTGACATGGTCAATCTTAACACCATATCCCATAACTATGACCTGCCTCCAACCAAGAAAGATGATGATACTTCAGCTAATAAACCTCCATTTCCCACCCCTCTTCCTACCAATGGACTTCATATCAAGTATCTTGTTCTTGACACCATTATCTGGCCACCAAAGAGTACGATTCAAGAATCTGCATTCAATCCTAATGCATGCACCACCCAATATCACAATGTAGTTGATTATTTGTCCCAAGCGTCATGTGCGATGTCTACCCTCGAATTACTCCAAACCTACCCCACGCAGAGAAAGAGCTTGTTGTCTGTCCTTGGAGCCATGGATCCTGATAATAGTAATATAATTTCTTTCAAATTGGATGACTTCAAGTCTAGGTTCTCCCATCAATTAGCATTCCAATTATCTATGAAATTTATTGGGAAGATAACCCATCATACTGTACTCAACGAGGGTTCCTCGACTTCAGCCATGTATTTATCCTATTGGAGAGATATCGGATCTCCTGATATTAACCGCTCTCCTTCAAAATTAAAGGCCTTCGATGGTCGTTTTTTTCAACCTTATGGACTACTACCCTCCCTACAAGTTGATCTCAGGGGGAAATCAGTGTCCATTCATATTGAATTTGTCTATGCTCCTCTATATTACAATATTCTTCTAGGTCAAAACTGGTTCTACATGATGCAATTCATTGATTCATCCCTATTTCAAGTAGTCAAGTTCCCATTCCAATGGAATATTTTCACCATTTACTAGCTATATTTATGTTCACTAGACACAAACTCTAAATCCATGAATAAAATTCCACTCTTGACCTCTTCAACTCCACAATATCAGAACATAGGATTTAGTCTTTTGAAAGACTCTTCTCTCATGGTATTTTTCCATTGACTACCCCACCTCCTCCTTTGCATACTGCATCCATTAACATGATCCCAAATTCGAGCTAAGACACCTTAGATACAAATAAATCAATCATTGATTCGACATCATTAAGCCATTTTGAAGAAATGTATCAGGCTATTCAATCCACTAGTCACCCTACCATCAATGATCATATTTTGGTGGCTTCAGACACATATCACCTACCATATTAGTTAGAGACACCCCCCATCTCTAGATTATCTTTTGCATACCCTTCCCTCTGATGAGTTCATCATGGAAGTTATGTATTTAGATGAGATGCCTTGGAAATATCGTCATCATCGATCCTCTTTACTTCCCCATTTCCATTTGGTAGAAGACCATTTTGAAGAAAAGGTTTCATCAGATATCGTAATTAATCCTCCGTCACTGGTACTCATCCACGATGTTCATTCCAAGGGTAATATGAGAAACATTACCAAGACCATCCTGATCAATATATCGGTGAAGCCTGGAATTTTGGAAAACATCAACGCAGGACAAAATTCTTGCCCTTCAGAGCTAAAGTATTAAATGACTCTTTTTAAACAATTTAGAGATATTTTCTCTTGTACATATGAAGAAATGCCAGGGATAGATCCTTCCATCATGGTTCATGATATTAATACTTACCCTGACGCCAAACCAATGCGTCAAAAAATTCAACAAGTTCATCCATGGATAGGAGCGACCATTAAGGAATACATTGAGAAACTTCTAAGGTTGGATTTATTTACCCCATACCTTTGATTGACTGGGTGTCTAATATTGTCCCCATAAACAAAAAGCAGGGCACCATTAAGGTTTGTATCGATTTTTGGGACCTTAATTGGGCTTTTCTTAAGGATAATTTCCCCACCCCATACATTGAACAAATCATTGATAACTGCAGCAGAAGCATCATCTTTTCATTCATGGATGGTTTTTCTAGATACAATTAGATAGAGATACTCCCATTTGATCAACACAAAACACATTTTATTTTCCCATGGGAGAACTTTTCCTATAAGAAGTTTATTTTTGGTTTGAATAATGTTGGAGCTACTTTTCAACGCACCATGTCATATGCCTTCCATAACATAAACCACATCGTGGAACCATACCTTGATAACTTGCATGCTCATTTGTAGCAGCGGGATCACCATGTTGATCATTTGAGAGCCACGTTTCTCAAATTCTGCCACTAAAACATACGGTTGAATCCACACAAGTGTGTTTTATGTGTCGAGACTGGTATACTACTTAGTTTCATTGTTTCCAAGGATGGAATCCACATAGACCCTTTGAAATCGAATCCATCTTGGCCTTACCCCCCCTAAAACCATTACAGAATTTCAAAGTTTACAAGGGAAAGGAAAATTTTTACAACGGTTAGTTTATAACTACGCTGAGAAAACCTACAGTTTCATGAGTTTATTAAAGAAGGATACACCCTTCGTTTGGGATAATCTAGCGTAGCATGTGTTCAATACTCTCAAACATGCCATCATGCATGTATAGGACTTGCAACCACCTAATTATACCAAGGAATACTCCATGTATGTGGTTGCATCCCTATCCACCATCGACACGGTTTTAGTTAAAACAGATGAGCACAATCATGAACATGTGATCTACTACCTTATCAAGAGTCTTCTAGACTTTGAAACCTGGTACTCGCATGTGGAAAAATTTTCTCTAGACATGGGCATCATAGTATAGAAGTTTCATCACTACATCCTTCTCCGAACAACTATGGTAAATAAAATTTCCAACCCCATGTATTACATCATGACTTGTCAGGTGCTTGGGGGAAAATTCTCTCATTGGATTGTCATTTTAGGAATTTGAGTTAGAATTTGCAAAATCTAGTTCTAAGAAGTCTCTCGTCTTCACGGAGCTTATGTGTGATATTCCCCGTATTACTGAGGAGACAGAGCCCGTTGATTCATTTCCAGATGAATCATTTTTCCTCATTAGTATGTCGAACCCCTGGTATGGAGATTTAATTCTCTATATCCATACACAATGCTTTCATCCCAATGAAACCCGAGCTGAATGTCGTCATATTCTTTATCATGCTAAGTACTACCTTATCATTAAAAATACATTGTACCACCGTGGCATTGATGCAATTTTACGATGTTTCTTAACTCATGGGGAGGTTGAAGTGGTGTTGAATGACTACCACTCTAGAGATTATGGTGGTCATCTTTCTGGGATGGATACTACCCAAAAAATCTTATGCGCTGGTATTTTTGGCCCTTGATCTTTAAATATTGTATGGAGGTCATAAAAAATGTCCACCATGTCATATTTTCACATCAAAAAAGCACACCCACCATGCTCTATTATATCCCATCATAGTAGTTGGTCCATTTGCAAAATGGGGCATCAACTTCGTGCACTGTAATCTTACCTTATCCATGGGGCATGGTTACATTATTGTGGCCATGGATTATTTTACTAAATGAGAAGAGGTTATTCCTACATACAATGAAGATGGAAAAACATTTGCTATATTTCTATTCAACCATATTATCGCTAGATTTGGAGTTCCTCGAGCCATTGTGATCGATCATGGTTCACACTTTCAGAATAATATGATGTTGGAATTGAGTGGTAATCTAGGTTTCTGCCATGAAAACTCCACACCCTACTACCCGCAGGACAATGGCCAGGTTGAAGTTATCAATAACGTGTTAAAAAGTATGCTTCAACGGATGGTAGGATGAGCCAAATCTAGCTAGCATTTAAAACTATTATCCTCATTATGGGCCTACAAGAAAACTGTCAACATATCCGTTGGCTTCACATTGTTTTGGTTGGTGTATGGGGTAGAGGCAACTCTCCCTATAGAGTGTGAAATCCCTTCTGTGAAACTCGTTGTAGAATTTCTACCCAACACCACTCCAAAAGAAGAGAGGTTCTTATATTTAAACAAACTTAATGAGACCCATCGAGATTCTACCTTAGAAAATGAGGTGCATAAACAATGGATTAAATCCCAATATGATAGATCCTTTCAACCTCGTACTTTCAACAAAGGTGACCTAGTCTTGACTTATGACCAGAAACACGATAAGTTGGGAGCTGGAAAGTTGCAATCCATGTGGCATGAGCCTTATATTGTTAGCTGCGTCTTAGAGAAATGGGATTATGAGTTGATATATTATGATGGGGTACCTCTAGGAGACCCTCACAATGGGACATACATTAAAAAATACTATTCCTAGTTCATCTAGCATAGGTTTTCTATATATAGTGTTTATAGAGTGTTGTGTGTATTTTGAAGTGTGGATTTATTGTGAATGTAAGATGTGTCTTTCACAAACCTATTTATGTAGTATTATGTTTAAAATGAACAGATGATCACCTATGTTGGTTTCGCAGATGGTGCTAATCAATACACCTTGAATCTTACATCAGGAGCCTAGGTACTTTAATCTCCTACCGGTGATTTGTTGGATTAGGAAGAATGTGTTTGGGTCCCGCAACAAACAATCTTGTAGAATATCATGCAGTCATTGATTTGTTGACTAAATATCTAGCTAATGATGTGAGTGATATTATGATTTACCTAGATTCGGATTTAGTTGTACATCAGTTAAACCAAGTCTACACTATCTTGAACCCCCTACTTCTTCGTACGTCCCGAAGAGTTCGGATTTTGGAAAGGTCTTTTGAACAGGTTTCCTACCAACATATTCCGAGACACTTGAATACATCAGTAGATTCATTGGAAAATTTTGTCTTGGATTGGTATCTTGCTCATATTTAAAAAGTTCATGTTAATATTGATTTCATGCATTAAATCACATAAATACATAAGTAGACATTCATTCACATTACACATTGCACACACATTTGTAAATAAAGAGTTTATATATATATATATATATATATATATATATATATATATAATGGTGTTGAGATACAAAACTGAATCCATAAGCTTTCAAGTCACCCAAAGTCTATAACCATTAAGTTTCTAGTACATATAAAAAGGGTGAAAAACTAAAGCTTTGAAGCTTTCAGTATAGATACAATAAAAAAATGGGAAATCCACTCTTGGATAACCCTCATGCTCATGGTAGAACATCACGACATAGGCCACTTGGAGGAGTAGCCTCTCAAAATGTCCGGATACCCCTGTAGTGTGGAGCTAGTACCGCCTACGAAGATTGTCTATTGAGATGTTGGGTATGCCCACGGTTAGACAATGAAGGTTCTCCTCTATCTCTTGGAGCTCCTCCTCAACCTCCACATTTCTGATGGCTATTTCTCTCACTGCTCCTCACCTGTCTATGGGAGAGGCTTGCACTGGACGAGAAGGTCCTATATCTGCACAAACAATGTTGTGTCTCTCAGAATCACTCAAAATAAAAATAAAAAATGAAATATAAAATAAAACAAAAACATGTGTAATGATATGCTTCTTACCTCAGTCACCCCTGAAGTATCCTCCAGCATATGCATAGTATTCAACAATGAGTAGTTGGCTTCACAGGAAGAAAAAAAAGACTGCCCCATATGTGACTCTAGGGCCTCCACCACCACCATGTCATGCCATATCCTCCACACACCTAGTCATCCTAGGGACCTTTGAATATATCCTACTCAAAGGAACCTATAGTCTCATTAGTGGCACCCGCTCTAGGAATAAGGATACCACCACTGCCATGTATCTAAACTATTTGAGCTCTCCCCTCCGACACTTTGTCAGATGGTCTTTAAGACTAACCAACAACCCCTCTCTCTAGTCAAAAGTAGTGGTATCCATGCACTCCACTGTGTACATCATGTGATCATGAGTGGTATGATGAGAAGATCTACTGCCCGCTACCTTCTCAATCATGAAGTCCAAGGTCCTCAATGGATGTTCTACTATATGTTTGATGGGGATCTTCCCTCCCTGATATCTAGTCCCCACCACACAATACTCATTAATGAGATCATCCACTGGCATATCACCGCCTCTCCGACCTGTGAGTACCACTAGACTCCCCCTCCAGGATAATCTAGCCAAAAAATAGTTGTCCTCAACATCTATGGTCAATGTATGGTTCCCAAACTGAAAGTGTTGTTGGTCAGGGTCCCACATATGGATCAGATACTCCAATAATCACAGATATGATCTCATCCCCGGGACCCTGAAATACTTCAAGAGTCCACATTCTTGCAAATCCATCATAGTTATAGGATCAGTTTCTCCTTGCAAGTCATGAAGCTCATGTTCTATTTATTTCCCATTCTGAGAGTCGATTTCCTTTCAAAAACCAATGGAATACCCATTAGATGCCTACTAGACTCCAAATCAAAGAAATAAATTGCAAATTTTGGCTTGGTTTTTGAGTTTTTGAAATTCCCTTTCCGCTGACACTCTTTCCCTAGGGGAACAGAATGAAAACACTCTTCCTCCCATTAGACAGAGCACCTTCAATGCTTTTCCCTCTTTTGAGGGGTGTGCCAGTGAACCTACCAAAAGGGAGAAAAACGTCATCCTACATGCTCTTTATCCCTTGGGGAAACCATATCAAAACGCCAAAAAATTGACTTAAAATAAAAAAATCCACCAAGAAAATGAAGGGATAGGGCTTAGCTCCTACCTTGTTCTAACAGTCCAGTCGGAGATGGCATGAAGCTCCTGAAATCTTCACCACAAAATCACATTCTTTGCACAAGTTTTACCCAATGACAATGGTAAGAATTTGTTACTATTCCATCTTTTATACATTATTTTTTTATTCTTATTAAGAATAATTCAGGGAATTTTAAAATTTTAGGGTCTTTTTATATGTTTTCATATAGTCTTCATGGAAAACTTGTTCTAACATCATTTTTGAAGACTTCAGGCTATTTTTGGACTCGTTTGACTATGAGTGAGTCTCTTTTAGACATAACCTAGTCATTGTACATGGATCTATAGTGTATTGGTCTGCATCCATGATAGATTCAAATAGTTGGTCACAGTTTTTTCATCAAATGTTGACTCACATGTCTTTTGCGTTTGATACTGGATCAATATCTGAAAAATCATTTCACCTATCACATTCCTCTAGCTTCTTAATTTGGGGGGAATTTTGTTACACCCAAAAAAAATGTCCTAATACTCTAATCCTCTAAATTCCTTTCCCAAACCTTCTTTTGGGGCCTTATTGCTCATTCCTAGGATGTCTGACGCATCCTACAACCTAGCATAGGGGGTCATACAGGCCTGAAACGTTTTTTCACTAGCTTAAGGCATCGGTGGTTCCTTTCCCTTGACTACAAGGTGCACCGATGCACTTACCCCTCTTACAATGCACTTACCCCTCTTACAAGGAGTGCCAAAAATACGAAGAAGGAGAAAAAAGAAGTTTTGTTGGGCGTGTGATAGAAGGGTGGAATTCATATAGAATTCTTCCTAAGTAAGGAAATAAGATTATAAGCAAGAATAGGAAGGACCTGTGACATAGGAAACAAAATCAAAGAGGAAGAGAAGGATTTTGCGACAGAAAAGGGAAGATAAGGATAAAGGTAAAGAGAAGGAGTGGGATGAGGAAGCTGCATCAATTTTGTAATCTATGAAAAAATGACAGAGCAGGAGATGTGATGACAGGGTAGAATATTGGCAGAATCATGCATGTAGATAAGGTGATGGGAAGAAAGTGATAGTAAGGCATGATGCTGAGAAATAATTTTTCCTTAGTGATCATGGGTATGAGATCGGCTGGAGACGGCAGAAACCACACTCATAAAGGCATTTTTGTAAGTCAGGTTGATAGTGCCTTTTTGGTCATATATTGCTAGAATAGGAAAGACAGCTTGTGGGATGAAGGATAGTAACTCGTTTAGGATAGCAACTGAAGCTGAGTCTATTAGACTCTGTATCGAGTCATTATTGAGTCTGTAACAAGCATGTATGGTAATATATCAAATTTGTAATAAGGCTATAAAAGGAGAAACCCAAGCGGTAATTGGGTTAGTCAATTAACTAGTTATCCCACTAGCTAGTTCTTGTTTAGACGATTTTGAGCTAACTATTCATTACAATAGTTTTGAGTAAGTGTCTAGATGTTGGATTGTTGTGTGCATCAGAGTAGTGGTTCTGCAGCTAAGTGCGCAGATAGCTAGATATGGTTGATTCGATCCAAGATGTGTGTGGATCACTAAGTAAGAGTAGAGTAGAGTGATAAAATAGAGAAGAACAGAGAGAATTAGAGGGAGGAGAAATATATAGAGATAGAAGAGAAGATCTTGAGCAAAGTCTGTAGCTTGATGTACAAACAAAAGGTGCACTTATTTCCTCATGCCAATGCCATATGAAGAGAACCTTGTGGTTTTTCCCTGGATGGGTTTCCACATTACATGATATGTATATGTTTGAATGATTGAGTAGCTTAAACAATTTCATTTTTACTATGTTAATGATTGGCATGTTATTTTGCTTTAAAGGAATAACTTTATGAATGTTCTATTTCGGGTAATGAATATGTTCGTCATGTCTGTTCACTGTGTATTTTTGTAATAGTGAATAAAGAAGGGCACATCATACCATGTGTTGACAGAGAATGTGCAAACCACCAACTCAAATTCCCAGTCTTCATTGGAAACCTTGGTGTAGGGCCAAGCACTTAAATCACCGTTCTGCACAAATTGCAAAAACGTGGTTTTGCAAGTTACCCGCAGAATTGAGATATCTTGGGTCAGATGACATTTGTGTCGCAGGTTCTGTTGTCTAATTTCTACTCTGTCAGGATGATATCTTGGGCTTTGTTGACCTGACCAAAAAGGAGGGTTGAACCAGGGTCGCAGGGAGATGAAACCCAACAAATGGTTTGGTTTTTGGGACCCTAAAAGTGTTGTGGTGGCCCGTTATGTTCTGGCATCCTATGAAACTAGAGATCCAAAACTGGGAGGATGCAAAAGAGCTAGAGTTTGCACGAAAAGAAAGTGAAGTATCTCGGTGGGCATCAACGAAGTGGTTAGAATGGTACATATATTTAGATATTCACGATATTTTCTTTGTCGAGTTCCCCATTGTGTTGTATGAATGGTTTTCTAAGTTGGCAACCCAGAAAAAGAACTTTCAAGGTGGAGAACCAATAGAGTGGACTTCATTCTTGATTGAGCGGCTGAAAAGAATCAAGAACCCTATATCAAGGGTGATGGACTTATGGGTAGAAAATATCATAGAAGGATATATCACTGAGTTTGTTGTTGATAAAATAACCTCATATAGTGAGGAAGAGAAAAAAAAATTCAAGGACTGTGCAGCTAGTATCTGTCATATTGGAAAATGTGGATCAAAATGCTTATATGTAAAAAGGGCATTCTACGAAGGATAGATTGAATAGAAAAGGGTGGATATGTCTCAGCAAAACCCTAGAGTGAGATGTTCCCAGGAGAAGGTGGAACTGAACTAGAATCTAGATTTTTGAGAAGCGAAAGAAGATTCCAGTCCAGAAAAAGATGAAAAACTATGTTGGGATGAGGCAGTAGCAGCACAGAGAAAGAATAAGAAGGATACAAGTTTACATTGTACCTAGATGAAGGCTTGTGTGACAAGCAAGAGGAGTATCAACCAATTTCAGAAGGAGACGAAGAGTCCAAGGAGCTGATTGAATCTATGGAACAAGAACATGTACACAAATCGCCTACTATACTAGAGGTAATATAGCTAGACCTATCTCCAAGTATTTATGTAAATAAAAGTAGTGCTAAAGCTATAAATAGTGAACACAGAAGTACAACAAGACCACAATTTGTTCCTACTATACAAGTAGTCAATACACTACTGATCAATCCAATGGCTGGAACTAACATTAAGCTCCCAATATTTAATGGGAATGGGATGGAAGACCTAGAACAACACCGGTTTCTATGTGACTCCATCTAGACTATACGGTAGATCCAAGATGAAAACATTAAGAAAGAACAGATTATCATGACTCTACGGGTGTTACAGAGAGAAATTCCTATGGATTGGGGTACCACAACAGACAGCTTGACTCCAGAAATCAATCCTTTCCAATATGCAATAGAAATTAAATATCTAACACTAAAGGATCAGACCTTATACCTTATTCCAGACGGTTGAAGTAGATCCCCATTGAGCTTTCCAACTTTAGCTTGAATTGATAGATTACTTCCTCAACAACAAGTAAACAATACAAGCATACTATATATATTGGGGTTAGATCTATTCTAGCATATCTAATCAACAATGCATAAACATTTGAAAACATCCATGGATAAAATATTCATTCAAACATACATTATTGGACAGGAAAAGATATTTCTATTAATATAAAATTAGATATTACAATGGATACAACCTCTGTCGGAACGTCTACAAATCGGAGAAACTGAATCCCCCACTTGGGCCTCCACCACCTCAATCCTCCATCTCTCGATAGCAAGCTCACAAGTAAAGGGAAATCTTGGGAAGAACACAAAAGTGATCCAAGGGACAAAGGGATGTAGACTCAAGCATAAGTTTTGGCAACAATGGACTATATTTTATTTGCTCTGAACTCTCTCATATACCTTCAATGTACCATAGAGATCCTTATATAGCTTTTCAAAGGGGTAATGAAAAGTCAAATCCGAGAGATCTCAAGGCATAGGGAAGGCCAGGAGTCAAGTGAGTTGGATCCATGTCAAGGAAAACTCCAAAAGTATTTGGATTATGCACACATTTCGATGTACACGGTTTTAGGGGTCAAACCCACGTATACACGCGATTAGGGATTTAAAAGTCGCGTGTATAATTTTTCGCAATTTTTAGGGATGGTCAAGGAAACATCAAAGGACAAAAAATGGTCCAAGGACTCTAAGGAGTCTGCAAAGGGACAGGGGAAGGCCATACAAGTGTGATTCACCCGGAGTGGTAAAATCAGCTATAACAGATGCCCCCTAATGTGTGAGGTCAGAGGGGTCATACGATGGCTGAAATACATTATAAGTCCATCCCAGAAGTGGAGCGATGAAGAATCCCAAATGGAATACCAGCCACCCAATCAGCATAGTACAATGATACAACTCTACACATAACTACAAATACATATAGTAGTCCAGGATACATAAGAGTACAATGGCCATGAATAGGCATGATACAAGATATCAAATAAGTGGTCATCACCACATACAATATACATAGATCAAAATCTCCATGATGAAGATATACAATGGACCATGATCTCCATAATGGCTGAAGATATACAATAGATCAAGATCTCCATAAAAGCTGGAAATGTCTGACATATACTGGAACCAAGTCATGCGAGCTAAAATCTCATGAACACTGGCACGATCAAGGAGGTAGCATATAATAGATGCCACCAATCTAGAAGGTCTTCTACACAAACTGTTACAAGTACATGTCCTACTATGTGACTAGAGGTGTCGAGGTTGAACATAGTAGTCCATCGTTTGATTACCGGTCATTGATGTATACCGTTAACAGACGTGAGATCACCTACCAATAATGAAAATGGGAATCAAGGAACTAGAGTGCAAACTAACAAGTGTGAATAAATGTGTTGAGGTCAAACACTTGAGAGGATCCATCGATTAGGGGACATTGATGTATTCTCAAAGACTATTGATGACGAGAGAACTTGCCACTGATGACCGCAAGTCTCAAGGAACTCAAAATGACTCTAGATTCTGATCCCAAAATAAATGATCTAAAGTAGATGGGATGAAATCCGTTGGAAGGAGGGAATTAAGGCATCCCCCATCATCTAACACGAGGTACTTAGCAAAGCTGTATAATGTGGAAGGACTCGATCATAAGGTGCACGAACCAGGAACTATACTAGGAATGGATGACATGCAAAGCCAAGATAACTGAGGAGTGGCCGAATTAGGTTTCAACTTCCTTCGAAGAAGAGCATAATGGAAAATGGTGACTGAATAAAGATAGCATGGACTCGATATATAAACTAGGACATCTTTGCGACATAGGAGGCATCGACAGAGGCTCCATGAGGACTGGAAGCTTAACCAGTCGGTGGAGATAAACTCAGATAAATGAGTACAACTCCTAAAGTCAAACTATAAACCCAACCAATGGTTGTGATATACAGTGCTCTATTCGAAGGCAACACGACTCGACAGCTACCAAAGATAACATCTTTCCTTATCCGACATTTTGGTTTTTTGATTTTTTTGGACTTTTTCAAATATTTAAAAATCTTGAAAAAGAATAAAATTGGTTAATAGTTACAGACTAGGAAGAGACAGGTGTTATGAGGGCAAACAAACTAGTTCCAAGCAGTGGAACATACCTATGCTCAATGAAAGGAGACATGTGTAGGATATCGACACTCGGGGGAAAATCCCCTCCTGGTAAAAAGGGAACCAAGCTGCAAAGGATATATAAAATGCCTTTGCATGGATAGAGATGAGACAAGCTCGGGCTATATGGCTGAAGTGAAATGTCAGGGAAGCTAGCATAAAGCTCAATAATGTAGGCAAAGCTCATGATAATGCAATTACAACTTGACATAAGGGAGTCCTGAGGGAAATAGGCTAGCAAAAGCTCAAGAGGAGTATGAGGCTCTTGCGAAATGTCATGGCAGTACTATACAACATACTCCCACACCCTAAAGGACAAAATGTTAGCATGGGCACCAAATGCAAATATGGTGCTAACTAGGGTACCCATGTAAGGTCAATCTCTACCACTCATACCATGCCACTTCTAAAACAACAAGAAGGTTCCATGACATAATAGAGTGGGTTAGTACCTAAGGCTATGATGAAATGGTCATAAGGTCATGAAAAATGCAAACGGTGATGAAACCTACCCTATATGCCAGTTTAGACATGATACCTGATGTTTGTGCCAGAAATTGTTTCCAGGACACAAAGAAACAAGCCAACACAATCTCAAATATCAATCAAAGAAAACTAGGTTTTTAGGGTTTTTGATAAGTTTTTCTGGTTATAAAGTTTGGTGACAAACAGGAAATACACTCATGAGCCAAATAGGAACTGAATCATAAGCAAAGAAAGACAGAGATGCATAATATAATCACTAGTATCCAACAGAACATGATATTGAAGTTCATTCATAAAAGACAAGCACTACCAGCATACAAACATAAACCAGCAATGAATTTATCAGTTAAGTAACTAAAAAAATTAAAAATGAAGCCAAAACATGTACTGAAGGGTGAAAAGGATCATATATTTCATAATTCTGTCAACAAATACATATAAGAGTTATGTACTTAGCTCATCAATAAGTCTAGTAGACCTCCTAAAGTCCTCCAAAAAATCCAACCATTTGTTCTCTTTCTCATCTATCTAAATACTGTTTCTTACAAAATCAGTTAGGGTCTAAACCCTAACTGCCTTGAGCCAACTCATCGATGGGATAAAGTGAAATTACAATTTACAAAAATAAAGTATTTTTTAATAACATAAATCATAATTGACTAACTAAAGTGTATCTCAATAGACATAACAAGTAACTAACTAACTACCAAACTCAAAGGTCTTTGGAAGCTTCAGCTAGTAAGGCTATTCCATCCAAAGCTTGGGATTTCTTCCTGGCTCTCTTCTGCTCAGCTTCCATATTTTCTAACCTTCTTGTAAGTTTTTTATTCTGCTGCTGCAAGCCTCTGACAATATTCTTCAGTTCTGCATATTGTAAATCTATGCTTCTCTTTCTCTTCAGGGCCTCCTTAGAAACTATTATTAGCTCTTGATAACGATGATCTACTTCTTGTAAATCCTCCCTGAGTCTTCTGTTTTCTAGGCTCAAAACATCATTTACTTCCTGCATATAATCCATTTGATGTCTGTATTGTCTGATGGTCCTTTGCAGGTTCTCCGTGTCTGAATCAAAAGCCTTCCCTATTGTGGTATCCTGCATCTCATTGGGTAGCCATGGGATATCTAACTTTCTGAAGATATCTTCATCTGCTGGAAATAGGTCTGAAGACATATCATGAAGAATAGGGTCTTCCTGGTTAGCTGCTTCCTTAGGTATAGTTTCATCTATCAATTGCTGGTCTTCAACATAAGAAACTTCAATTTCCTTTTCCTGTTGTTGTTTCAACAGTTCAGTTCTCAATTCCAAAAATACTGCAGATAGCTTAGTCTCGGTGAGACTAATCTCTTTTGTTGACTTCAATGGCTTTTCGCCCTTTGTGAGATAAGAAACTGGAGTTTTTAGAACTACTTCTTCCTCAATCTTTGGTTTTTCATCTGAAGAATCATCGTCCAGCACAGTAACCTCTTTTGAATTTAACCTAGGGTTAAGCAGCTTTTTCATACTCAGCCTTAACTTGTTTCTTGGCCTGGTTTTTGGTCTCCAATTTGCTTCCATCTGGCGCAACGAGAAAGCCCTAAATCTTCTCTGTAACTATGAAAGCCCTAAATCTCCTTTGTAACTGCAACTTCTGGATTTTGAGCAAATGTCCTCGCTCCACTTAGTCTCCAGTTTCGTAATGCATGTATGGAATAACTTCCTTCACATCAAACTCGGCCTATTTGTGTACCTATCACAATTTGCCCAACTCTAACTAATTATTTCCCACGATCTCCTTCATGCTGTAAACGCACCTATTTGCATTATGATTATTGAAGCAACACGTATCAAAACCCTTTAAGCATGCGATTAGTCACTTAGAAATCAAAACCATGAGAAAAATTGGCTTAAAAATCGGAGATTTTAATTCCCACGATATTCTTGTAGTGCGACTGTGTAAACTTTTCATCGTTGTGCTACAAGAATATTTCAAATTCAATTTTGGCGCTATTTTAATCATTTTTTCCACTTTGAATGAAGTTTAAGTGACAAACTATGCTCTTAGAATATATTTGTGACATCCTTAATCAATATAAGTCCTATGGATCCCTTCAAAACCTAAAGAAACAAAAAATAATAAAAATCTAAAGGCAAAATTCAAAAATTTCACTTAAAACCAAAAATTTCCTAAAGGAAGTACAAGAGAAAACTTAAGCAAATGAGCAAACTTAAAATAAAAATGACAATCAAAATATAAAATTTAAGAAAACAAGTTCATGACTCAACATCTGGCTCCAGCTACGGGATGAAGTCCTCCCTGTGAGGCTTGAAGAACCTATAGACCAGTGCCTTCTTTTTTGCCACCTACTTGTCTGCAAAATTTCCATTGGGTTATGGAGTCCTTATTATGCTTCACTCACACTGGTATATACAATGAAAAGTGAAAATCTCCTCAAAGACTGTAAAAATGCTTGAGGAATCGTCCATTGATAGGACTTGACAATTCCTCACCTTCCAAAGACTGGAGGATAAAAGTGTTATTCTCCAGAATCTTACACACTAGGAAAGGGCCAAACCAAAGGTTGTCAAACTTACCATGCTTCCCTTTTTTCTCTTTCCTTGCATCCCACCTTAAAACCATATCACCAACTGAGAAAGTGTTTTCTTTGATGTTCCTGTCAAATCTGCTTTTGATCCTCAATCTGTACAACTGTGCACTTTCTTCCACCTTTTCCCTGTTTTGCTGTAACTCTATCATTTCATAAATCCTCCTTTGCATATCATTTGGTTCCTCCTGGCAATTCTGAAGAAACTTCATAACTGGGATTCCTAATTGAACAGGAAAAACTACATCTGTACCATAAACTAACTGGAAGGGAGAAGTTCCAATTGCTTGTTTTACTGTTATCCTATCATCCCACAATGCATATTTCAGCATTGAATCCCATGCTCTTTTGTTATGCTTGAGTAGCTTCTTGATACTCTGAATGATGTTCTTATTAGAGGATTCAGCCAAACCATTACCCTGGGGATAGTAAGGAGTTGAGTGCTTCAGCAAGATACCGTTCTTTTCACAAAATGCTTCCATTGCCTTAGACTTGAAGGCCTTAGCATTATCTGTCACTAATTTCTAAGGACAGCCAAACCTACTCAGGATATTTTCTTCAATGAATTCCATAATTACTTTGTCTGTGGCATTCCTAGTAGGGATGGCTTCCACCCATTTGTTAAAGAAGTCTGTTGCAGTTAGAATCCATCGGTGTTGTCCTGAGGAAGCTGGGTTTATTTCTCCTATAAAATCCAGACCCCATTGTTGGAAAGGAGCACTTACTGCAATAGGTTTTAAAGGCAATGATAGCAATTTTTGTTTGCCAGCAAACTTCTGACAAGGAATACAGGATCTTACCTGTTGATAAACGTCTGTAAGCAAAGAGAGCCAATAATATCCAACTCTTAAAATCATGTATGCTGTTGTCTTCCAGTACTTGTGACCTCCACAAGCACCCTCATGAGATTCAGAAATCACTCCTTCAATTTCAGATTTATCCAGACACCTGAGTAGAATACCACCTGTATCCTTCCAGAATAACTGCTCTTCTACTAGACAATACTTAGTAGCTTTAAGCTTTAAAGATCTAGCAGCTTTCCTATCTAAATGCTTAGGACATTACAAAAACAACAAAAAATACACTATGTCTGCATACCATGTGGATGCTGAATAATAGTTCATGATCTTCTCTTTTTCTAAGCTTGCTTGATCTTCTTCCTGAGCTAACTCTTCAGCCATGACATGCAATCCCAGAGCTTGACAATTTGATTCAGCCAGCATATTGGATAAACCTTGTCCCTTGACTAGTTTGGTAGGCCTGATCTCTACATCATAGTCCATGATTTTAGCAATCCACCTGCCTCTTTTCCCTTCACTATCAGGTTGTGTTAAGACATCTTTTACAACAGCATTAGGCACAAATGAAATAACTTTAGAATGCAGAACATAGATTCTAAAAAATTTTAAAGATTTTACCAGAGCATAGGCCTGCTTTTCTAAGATACTGTATTTCAGTTCAAAATCCCTGAGAGTTTTGCTGAAGAATGCAATAGGCTGCTCTAGCCCTTCCTTATTCTTTTGCAACAAAACAACTGCTATTGTATCCTCTAATGGAAATGAGAATGTGAAAAATTCCTTGGTAAAATATGAGCTTACTAATACAGGAGCTTTAGTAAGAGCCATTTTGATCTTCTCAAATGCATTCTTTGCCTCAGTGGTCCACTTGAATTCCTGATCTTTTTTTAGTATGACTGTGATTTGTTTGATAGTCTCAGCAAAGTTTGGTATAAACCAACGCAAAAAGTTGATTTTACCAATGAAAGATTGGACATATTTTTTACTTCTCGGTAAACTTATCTTCAATATAGCCTTTACCCTTTCAAGATCAATCCTTATACCATCAGTAGACACTAAATGACCAAGCAATTTACCTTCATGTACAGCAAAGTGTGACTTCTTTGGATTCAGGGACAAGCCAAATTTTCTACATTTCAGGAAAGTCTACCTCAAATGCTTCAAATGTTCATCATCTGATTGTGAGAAAACAGTAATATCATCTAAGTAGATTACCACAAACTTGTCCTTTTCTCCAACAAAAGAAATATCCATTGCCCTCTGGAAAGTGGCTCTAGCATTCATCTGACCAAAAGGCATCTTATCATACATGAAAGTTCCCTAAGGAGTTGTAAAAGCTATTTTCTCCTTATCATCAGGGTGCATAGAAATATGATTGTACCCTGAGAAACCATCAACCATAGAGATCCTTTGTGCCCCAACTACTTGCTGCAATATTTGTTCAATTTTAGGCAGAGGATAATTATCTTTTAATGAAGATCTGTTCAGATTTCTGAAGTCAACACACAACCTAATTTCCCCATTCTTTTTTCTAATAGGGACTAGATTAGACACCCATGAAGAATACCTGAGGGGGACTATAATCTTGGCATCCAACAACTTCTTTACTTCTTTTTCAATCACAGGAAACAAGGTTGGGTTAATCCTCCTTAATTTCTGATGAAAAGGTTTGACATTGGGCTTGAGAGGGACTTTATGTTGTATGATTCCTGTGTCATAAGTCCTTAGTTCCTCATAAGACTAGGCAAAAAATCCACATGCTCTTTTAACAGTTTAATGTACCTATTTCTTTGTTCAGCTATCAGGGCTTTAGAAATTTTGACCATTCTAGGATGTTCTGCTAAACCAATATTACACTCTACGACATTCTCTTCTAAAGACTGAACAACAGGCTTTGAAAGTGTATCCTCCTTTGTAAATATTCTTTCCAAAGGTACCAAACACTTTGGGATGAAGTTTCTTTTTAGTTTAATAATTTTATGTCCAACTATCTCATCTTCAGCAATCTCATCCACCTGTCCCTCTTCTTCATCCTCTTCTTGATCAATCATGGAATTTGAAAACTCATGAGTAAGCTCTAGGAACATTTTAATCTCAATATCATCTTCGAACACTCTCCTTTGTTTTACATTATCAGGTACAGATGGTCTGTACCTCACCTCAATGGGATACCTCAACTGAGTGGTCTTGGGGATTTTGAAGTGTGTGGTAGCTAAAGCCAATGAATCTGCAGTCTGATTATGATCTCTTGGAATATGGGTAATGTTAAAAGCTACAAAATCATTTTCAAGAATGTCCCATACCTCATTTCGATAGACCTTCAACAAACCCTGCTTCACTTGATAATTGTTCTTCACCTACTGAACAACTAATTCAGAGTCACCATATGCAGAAATCTGCTGAATGCCCAAATCTTTGGCAGCTTTTAATCCTAACAGCAAAGCTTCATATTCAGTAGTGTTATTTGTAGTAATAAACTCAAGTTTATACATCATCTTTACTGTTTCACCTCTAAGGGATATAAGAAGAATTCCAGCTCCAGCACCTTCTTTGCATGAAGGTCCATCAAAGTATAATTGCCACAGTTCTTCTTCTTCTTCTCTGCTGTGTTTTACTAGCTGTTCCTTTTCAACCTATAACAAACCAGCAGTATTGTCTTCATCACTGAAATGTAACATGCAGGTTCCCAGGTCTTTGTCAACAACATATAGTGGATGATTAGTAGGGTTCTTGTCATCTGTCACAATATAGGCAAACTGAAGCTCTCTATACAGCCTTCTGTTTTCTCCTCCAAACACAGGAATAGTAGCATAAGACAAGTCCATTTGTAAAGTTCCCCCCACTTTCTTTGCCCAAGACCTAGAGAGAAGTAAACCAAACTTAGGGGTTATATCAGCTTCCACTACATCCATGATGACACATTTCATAGGTAATTGAGCCAAACTGACAACCATGTCCTTAATCACCCCTAAACACTTCACCGCTCTAGAATCAAATGCATATAAATCATGATAGGGTTTGGTAATACTCATCCCTAAAGCCTCCATAATATCCTTTGGCATCAAATTGTGGGATACTCCCGAATCTAACAAACAATTGTGTATCATTTGTTCATGAACTGTCAGAGTGATATAGAATGGAGGTGAAGCTCTTGCTTCATTTTTAGTCTTCTCAGCCAAGGCTGATCCAATGAAAATATTAGGATTCTCCTCTTGCAAATTCACTGTGTCGGAAACAGGCTGATTGCTTGTTGAATTAATAATTTTAAGGACTGATTCTTTATATGAGGGGTTTCTTATCAATTCAGTCAAAGGTACAGGAATCTTTAACTTGCCTAATTCATTTTCCAGGCTGAAATTCTGAACAGCTTTACTTACCTCTTCAACTTCTGTGTTCTTCTTTTGTTTTTCTGAACCTTGTTTCTTCTCTGTTGTAGGATCAGATGGCTGATTAGTAGGGGTAGATACCTTCTTCTTTGGGGCTTGTACCACCTATTTTGGACCTGATATCAGATTTACAGTCTTCTTGAGTTCATTTTTACTGACATCAGCAGTTACAACAGTCATTTTCAGACCCAACTCATCTTCTGTTTCGAACATATCAGCATCATAGCATTCTGCATTCAGAAACTCTTCTTTAGTGATAAAACCCCCAAACAGTCTTTCTCCAAAATGGTTCATATCTTGGTCAGTATCTTCAAATATTACTTCATCATCAACCTCTTCTTCATCAGCAAAATTGTTTTGAAGAGGTGGTGGCACTCCTTGTTCCTCATTATCTCTTCTTTCCCACTGAATATCATTGTTCCTGTGTTCTCTAGGCATGAACCGGGGGGCAAACTGTCTTCTAAATGGGTTCTGATTATTAGGGTTCCTTTCACCCTCTGGAATAGGCTTGCTGGGATTTTTATCAAGCTCTAATTTGTTTAATTTTGCAGTTAAAATTTTTACCAGCTTAGCCATTTCATCAATTTTCCCTTCAGCAGAATGAGAAGCAGAACCTCCTGGAGCTGCTTCCTTTTTTCCTTTTCTGTCATAAAGCTGCTGAGTTGTTTCTTTCTTTAATCTATTTGAAGCTAGTATGTTGGATTCTACCTCCAATGTTGCATCCTGCATATTTAGTAAAGAGATAGGTCTCCTCTCTCTCAACAATAAGGAAAATTTGTGATCAAAGGCATTTGCATAGGTAAGTTTGGCAGATGTTTCTGTAGGCTTTATCTCTGCGAGAATTCTACTATACATTTTGTTAAACCTCTTCGAAAAATATGCAATAGTCTCATCCTTTTTCCTCCTAAGAGCTCCAAAATCAGTTATGTAGTATGTATGGTCTTCAGTGTCCCCCCATTGTCTCATGAAGAGATCACGAAGTTCTTCAATGATAGTGATAGAGTTAGCAGGAAACTCCATGAACCATTTCCTAACATCTCCATCGAGGCTCTGCACGAACATTCTCATCCACACATCCTTGACCTCAATGTTTTGATTATTAGCATAACTAAGGAAAGCTTCCCAGTGTTCTTCAGTCGTAGTTTCCCCCTGTACATTAAACCTAGGAAGATATTTTTGGTAGTCACCCCCAGGAAGGCAGTGCATTTAAAGGCTGAAGCAAGACCAATGGTGCATATCTGGATGCAACCATCCGGTCCATCATATCTATGGGCTGATTTTGGGCTGCCATTTTTGGACTGACTGACTTTGGTGATGAAGAGGTTTGACTGGAACTTGGCTGAAAGGGGTTTTTACCTAATTTCAGCTAAAAGAGAGGTATCTTACCAGGAGAGGCAGTTTTAGCTTTTGAAAAGGATTGAGGATTGGTAAAAACTTGGAAACTACTATCAAGAATTGTAGGTTTTAACCAGTCTGAAACTTCTTCTTCTTTTCTCAATACAAATGAAGGTGATGAACCCTCCAATTGGTCAGGCTAATATAAAGATGATAAAGACTGGGACCTCCTAATCTTTCTTGCATTCTTCAATATTTGTTCAGGATCTGTAACACCCAACTGCAATGGTGAAGTAGGTCTATTTCTAGTCCCAATTCCTCTAGTAGCCACTGTATCAAACTTGGTGAAAAGTAGCCTTAAAGATGTGCTGGTTTAAGTTCACCTCTTAAAACCAGTAAAAAGATAAGTATCCTAGGGAAAAATCTATTTTCAACTTCATTCCCCAGCAACGGTGCCAAAGATGTTTGTGCCAGAAATTGTTTCTAGGCCACAAAGAAACAAGCCAACACAATCTCAAATATCAATCAAAGAAAGCTAGGTTTTTAGGGTTTTTGATAAGTTTTTCTGGTTATAAAGTTTGGTGACAAACACGGAATACACTCATAAGCCAAATAGGAACTGAATCATAAGCAAAGAAAGACAGAGATGCATAATATAATCACTAGTATCCAACATAACATGATATTGAAGTTCATTCATAAAAGACAAACACTACCAGCATACAAACATAAACTGGCAATGAATTTATCAGTTAAGTAACTAAAAACATAAAAAATGAAGCCAAAACATGTACTGAAGGGTGAAAAGGATCATATATTTCATAATTTTGTCAACAAATACATATAAGAGTTATGTAATTAGCTCATCAATAAGTCTAGCAGACCTCCTGAAGTCCTCCAAAAAATCCAACCATTTGTTCTCTTTCTCATCTATCTAAATACTGTTTCTTACAAAATCAGTTAGGGTCTAAACCCTAACTGCCTTCAGCCAACTCATCGATGGGATAAAGTGAAATTACAATTTACAAAAATAAAGTATTTTTTAATAACATTACTAATAACTGACTAACTAAAGTGTATCTCAAAAGACATAACAAGTAACTGACTAACTACCAAACTCAAAGGTCTTTGGCAGCTTCAGCTAGTAAGGCTATTCCATCCAAATCTTGGGCTTTCTTCCTGGCTCTCTTCTGCTCAGCTTCCATATCTGCTAACCTTCTTGTAAGTTTTTTATTCTGCTGCTGTAAGCCTCTGATAGTCTGCTTCAGTTCTACATATTGTAAATCTGTGCTTCTCTTTGTCACGTCCCCATGCCTTCAACCGACGAAGAGGACGCGACCACCATGGCGTTAACCATTCGGGCTAAGAGCCCCATGAACATGGGAATTCATAAAATGCTGAAACAGAATGTTTAAACATGTGCATTGAACTTGAACAAGCACTCATGAACATTTAATCATGCATAGATGCAATTATCTATCAGACACAGTGGAAACATCATACATTCAAACAAGCATTCAACATGTTCATCACATTCATTAACAGTAATTATAGTTGCAGAGGTAAAAATGGACAAAATCACTTATCTTATGGAAACTTCACTCCGCAACCAGCTACGTCGCTGCAACGTTCCACCCAACCATAGGCCAGCATGCTCCTTAATCTCTCAGCAGCGCTGCCACCCCCGAGCTGGGAATGATTCTCCAAGGAATAAGGGAACAAGCAGGCTTACACATAGCCGAGGGTGCACAAAACATAGCCAATCCAACACAGTTGGGTTTATCAGGCCATCAAGGAGTTGGGAAAGGCTAAATGCTAAGCTGGTGAGCCCATTACAGAGCTAGGAACACCTACACCAGAACTAGCCTGACCTCTAAGACACCCAAACACACCCAACACAAGGAATCAGTCCCTTCTCTGCTACACAGTCCCTCAGGCCCTACATTCCCTTCCAGTGCTATTCAGGGTTGATGGAGAAGAAGGCCATCCCTCTAGCTCTGTCGGTGTGGTTTCCAACCACCAGGTTTATCAAGCAACCCAAGCCCCCATCCCTGCTCCCAATACAGTCCGAAGACCAACCATTGCACTCAGGCAATTAATTTAGCTGTCACAGCTTAAATAGGGAAATCCAAATCCTGAATCGTTCTTGTCCTTATCATGGCCAAAACGATTCCCAAACGAATGATAACAATCCCAAAACATAACAACAGACACAGCTCACGACATGGGAAAGCAATAGTGCCAAAAGAGAAACGTATCAGCATACATTACCAGCAACGTGAGGAACACTAGCCCGTTCAGGACAACGAATTCACTGGAATAAAATTACACAGACCACGCTGGGAAGGAAGTTACAGTCTCCTGACCTGTGCGTGAGGAACAACAACGTAGACCCCCACAATCAGCCCGTGAGGAAAGGATTCAGCCACATCATTCACAAATCTGTAGAGGAAACGACGTGGGTAAAAACCAGGAAAACTCCTGTGCGTGAGAATGAGAAAGACTTCCCCTCATGCGTGAGGATGAACATCAAAATCGTGAGGCCACGAATTGGAGAGTGCATGAAGGTTTTTGCACAGTCGTGGGGAGAGTGGAAAAATGTCTGCGGGAAAATGCTTCCTTTTTTCCAACGTGAGGTTCCTTGCTGGTGGAGTGTGCATTTGGGTGAGGACTAACAGTCCTTCCACCCCACTCCCAAAACAATTAACTGCCTCAAACACCAGCAACAATTCTTCAATGGAGGTGGTTGGGTAAACAAAGAAAGGTGACACATGGATTTTTACCCCATTGGCCAAGGTTTGACAATCCCCCCCACCCTTATCCTTGTGAAGATCATGCCCCTTTCGATTTAGTTTCCATGAACGTAGCTGGTCAGGTTCATTTAATTAATTATAGATGCATATTTACATGATGACCAACATAATATATGCCGCATGCCCCCTGATATACTATCGGTGACAAATTTAAATCCAAAACATAGCATAACCGATCAATGGTGGGGCCTTGGCCTTTAGCTCCACACCGTGATCATTTACAATATATACATCCTATACCTTTAATGCAACGGGGTCAAAATCGAGGTGTTACATTCCCCTCCCCCTTCAATAGCACTGTCCTCAATGCTTACAAAATTGAACAAAATGCTACACTGGTATCGCCTCAGTGTTCCGCAAAATTGAACAAAAATGGATGTGCCAATCGCATGGCATCCTCCAGCTCCCAAGTAGCCTCTTCAAGTCTGTAGTGCTCTCATTGCACCTTTACCTGACCTATGGCTCGTTTCTGGAGCATTGTGACCTTCCTGTCAAGGATGCGCGTTGGCTCGATTCGGAACTCTCCCTCGGGTTCCACCTAAATCACATCCCAATTTATCACATGGTTAGGATCATGTACATATCTCTTAATCAAAGAAACATGAAAAGCATTATGAGCTCTAGTGCTAGTAGGAAATGCAAGTCTATACGCAACTTGACCTATCCTTTCAAGCACTTCAAATGGCCCACAATATCTAGGCGAAAACTTGGCACAACTTCCAAGTTTCAAGGAACTCTTCCTTGCCCTCACTCTGAGGTAAACATGATCCCCAACACTAAACTCCCTGTTCAACCTATGTTTATCTGCATAGCTTTTCTGTTTGTCCTGTGCTGCTTTCAGATTCTACCTGATCTTTACAACCTCTTGCTCCATTTCCTTGAGCAATTTTGGTCCAAGCACAATCCTATTCACTGGATTATCCCAAGTCACTAGTGTCCTACACCTTATTCCATACAAAGCTTCATACAGACTCATCCCCAAGGATGCTTGTTGTCCGTTGTTATAAGCAAACTCTACCAAGTGTAAGTAATCTTCCCACTTGGTTGGTTTATCCATCACGTACATGCAAAGCATGTCTTCAATCACCTGATTAACTCTCTCTGTCTGACCATCTGTCTGAGGATGGTATGCAGTGTTGAAGTTTAGCTTTGTACCCAAATCTGCAAACAACCCCTTCCAAAAATTGGAAGTGAACTTGACATCTCTGTCAGAGACTATTTCCTTCAGCAATCCATGCAATTTGAATATCTCCTTCATGAAGATTCTTACAATGTCATCCGTCATATGCGTAGAATTCACTGGTATAAAATGTGCTTCCTTAGTCAACTTGTCTACCACAACCATGATGGAATCATTTGTCTCCAAGTCATCAGCAATCCTGTAATAAAATCCATGGAAACAACTTCCCATTTCCATTCCGAAACTGGCAAAGGCTGCAACAAACCTGCTGGATGTTGATGCTCAACCTTTACCTATGGACATTTCATGCAACTCGAAATGTACTCAACCATATCCTTTTTCATTCCTGGCCAGAAGTACTACTTTCTAGCTGTAGCAATTGTCTTCTGATACCCTGGGTGACCATAATACAGAGCTTGATGGATTTCATCCATAACAACTCTCCTCATATATGCTACATTCGGAATATAAATTCTGCCTTTATAAGTGAGAAGTCCATCGTCTTCCAATTTATATCCTTCATACCTCTTCTCAAGACCTTGCCACTGGAATTTGTCTTTTACCTGCTCATACAATTCATCTCTAGCAGCATGACTAAC
The DNA here is from genome assembly GCA_001517045.1 of Pseudotsuga menziesii. Taxonomy (NCBI): domain Eukaryota; kingdom Viridiplantae; phylum Streptophyta; class Pinopsida; order Pinales; family Pinaceae; genus Pseudotsuga; species Pseudotsuga menziesii. The sequence goes on along the minus strand of LPNX011042110.1, from coordinate 36,910 downwards.
AATCTGCTGCCTCAAATCTGATTGGAAAATACTAAGAGATGTCACATGCATTTCTTGCGTCTTCCTGCTGAGTGCATCAGCTACCTTGTTCTCCTTTCCCTTTATGTGCTTGATTTCAAAATCAAACTCGCATAAAAATTCCAGCCATCTTGCTTGCCTAGCATTCAGAGTAGGCTGATCAAACAAATACTTCAGTCCACAGTGATCTGTTATGAGCTCAAATCTCCTACCCATCAAGTAATGCCTCCACATATTGAGAGCATGTACTATGGCTGCAAGCTCTAGATCATGAGTGGCATAGTTATTCTCATGCTCCTTTAGCTTTCTTGACTTATAACATATCACATGGTTGTCCTGCATAAGGACTCCTCCAAGCCCTTGTCCGCATGCATCGGTACACACCACAAAATCTTTTTCTAGGTCTGCAACTTTCAATACTAGTGCACTAGTGAGAAGATTCTTCAACTACTGGAAGCTTTCTTCACACCTCGATGTCCATTCGAACTTCATCCCCTTCTTTTGCAAAGAAGTGATAGCATGTGCAACTTTGGAGAATCCCTCAATGAATCTCCTATATT
>LPNX011042110.1:15382-35982 GCA_001517045.1 Pseudotsuga menziesii | reverse complement strand
TCTTCATCCTTGATTCTCACCTGATGGTAACCAGACCTCAAGTCAATTTTGGAAAATACCTTTGCTCCCCTCATTTGATCAAAGAGGTCATCAATCCTAGGAAAAGGATATTTATTCTTCACAGTAACCTTGTTCAACTTCCTGTAATCAATGCATAACCTGAGTGTACCATATTTCTTCTTGACAAATAGAATTGGTGCTCCCCAAGGAGACACACTCGGTTGGATGTACTTCTTTTCCAACAACTCTTGCAGTTGCATCTTCAACTCTAGCATCTCCAGTGTACTCATCCTGTAGGGTGCCTTGGACACTGGTGCCGCTCCTGGCACAAGTTCAATAGTGAAGTCAATGTCCCGCTTTGGAGGAAGCCCTAGAATCTCATCGGTAAACACATCCCTGAATTCCTGTAACACCTGATAGTCCTCCAAACTTGGAGTTTCATCTCCTGATGTCTCCAAAATATGAGCTGCATACAACTGGCAACCCTTCCTATAGAACTTCTTTAACTGCATAGCTGAAACCTGTCATACTGAAATCACCTTTGGAATGCCTTTCACAGCTACTAGGTTCCCTTCTTCATCCATGCATTTGAAAGTCTTATTATAGCAGTCAAGCTTCACCCTATGAGCTTCTAACCAATCCATTCCAATGAGAACATCATAGGAACCAAGCAGTAGAACATTCAGATCTACACACATGACCAATCCATCCATGACCAATGGAAATTTCTGTATCACTTCACTGACCTTTCTCTTAGTTTCAGTGGCTAGCTGAACTAACCAAGACTTCCTGTGCCTTACTTTCTTAAAAGCACAAATCTCCACTACTCTAAGAGTAATGTAACTTTGAGTAGAACCAGGGTCAGTCAAAATAGAAACAGATTGCTCAACAATATTACCTGCAACTTCAACTATAGTTGACTGGTGATCTTCCTGGCGGTCCTCCAGTGCTGCATAAATTCTAGGGACTTCCCTTGCTACTTGACCCACTGTTTCTACTTCCTGAATGTTATAAGCTGGCCTTGCACTCTCATTCTCGAGTGGACAATTCCTACACATGTGGGGTCCTCCACATTTCCAACATTGGAGTGGCCCTCTATTCTGTTGTGGATCCTTAGGCTTTTCTCCGTTCACTCCAACTGGTTTACTCGCAGCTTGGGATGGCTGCTTTTGCTGATTCTTGAAGTTAGAAGGTTTGAAACCTTTCTTTCTTTGGTCAAACTTCTCATTCTTCTTGTCCTTCCATGCTTTATTTTAATCCGGCTTACCTTTGCTTTGCTCATAGCAATACTTAGCTTTTCTTATTGCTTCTTCAAGAGTTCTAGGTTCATAAAACTCAATTCTATCTTTGTAAGGCTGAGGTAATCCACTCAGAAAACGCTGGACCTTCACTTTTTCATCTCTAATGTACTGGACATACCTCAACAGCTCCAAAAAATTATTTGCATATTCTTCCATGGTTTGCTGTCCCAATCTCAACTCATGGAACTCCTTAATCTTGTCATCATAATACCTATCAGAGAGGTATTTCTGCTTGAAATACTTCTTGAACTGTTTCCACTTAAGTCTCCTTTCGTTGATCCTCTTTACTTGCTTGAAGTGTTCCCACCAAATGGAGGCTCTTCCATTTAGATTGAATATGGCAACTCTTGCCTTCATGTTTCCTGAATAATCATGCACTTGGAAGTACTTCTTTATCCCAAGAAGCCAAGCTTCAGCCTCTTGTCCAGTCTTTACCTCACCATCAAATGTAGGAGGTTTAGCTTTCTTAAATTCATCTCGAGAGCGATCCCTATGGTGTCTCTTTCTTTTCCTTTTGTGAGAAGAAGAACTTGAATCCCCACCAGATTCTTCAGAATCAGGTGACCCACTAGAAGTCCTTCTTATTCTCCTAGTACTGCTCTTACTACCTTCTGGTCTTGCTATACCTCGTCCAGAGTCTATCTTTCTCTGCAAATCTGTCAAACTCTGGAACATTGCAGCATTCAACTGATGCTGCTCTTCCTGGGCTTTGATCAAGCTTCTCATAGTGGATGCAACAAGTGACGGTGTCTCTTGGAATCTCCTTCCATTAGACTCTATGTCATCATTTCTATTACGGACATTTTCTCCCATGGCATCTTCTACTTGCTCATGAGAATCCCGAGCATCATACCCATCATGGGTTCTCATAACTGAACCACCTCTAGCTTATCAACTGCACTACCTAGAATACTTCCCTTGAAAGTGACTATGATTCTGCAAACGTGTTAATAACACAAATGTTAGATGCATAACATATAAATCAGAATCACTTACCTTCTCTTGGAATAACCATAAAATAACAAATTTTCCCAAACACAAAATTCTCTTCATCAAAGAACATCTGTCTGAGGGGGACGACGGGGGTCAAGGGGGCTTGCCCCCTTAACTGCAGCGCGGGTCGAGGGCAGCGCCCTCATTTTTTTTTGTTTTTAATTCATTGGTTTTCACACAATCTGGCACATATAATCGCTGCCACTTTCTCCCTTTTCAACCCTAAAAATTCTCTGAAAAATAGCTCAAAATCCCACTGAAAAACAGTCAAAATTCGCTGAGAAATCCCTCGAAAAAAACTCAGATTTTCCTTGTACGGAATCGGCTCTCATTTCCACTAATCGTCCGCAGAATTCGCTCCCGAAACAACTAACCATTCTGCCGTTTCGACGGTCGAAACCACTAATTGTTCTGATGTTTTGGCGGTCTCTCTCGTCGGAAGACTTAGTGCTTTGGACTTCCGCAACGGCGGCACATGAACCACTTTCTCTTCCGATTGGTGAACTGATTTTTGGACTAGCATCGGTGTCGGCAGTCTTTATTGTCGAAAGACTTAGTACTTTCACTTCTGCAACGGCGGCACATGAATCACTTCTTCTTCCGATTGGCGACTGTTTACTTGGAACAATTTTAAACTCTAGCGTCGGCTGTCTTTCTTGTCGGAAGACTTAGTGCTTTCACTTCTGCAATGGCAGCACACGAATCACTTCTTCTTCCAATTGGTGAACTAATTTTTGGACTGGCATCGACGTCGTCAGTATTTCTCGTTGGAAGACTTAGTGCTTTCACTTCCGCAACGGCAGCACATGAATCACTTCTTCTTTCGATTGGCGACTGTTTACTTGGAACAATTTTAAACTCCGGCATCGGTTGTCTTTCTTGTCGAAAGACTTAGTGATTTGGACTTCCGCAACGGCGAACAGGAAACCGCCAACTCTTCCGCTACATCGGAAGTCAACTTCAACTTCACTAACTCTTCCGCAACGGCGGAAGTCCACTTCGCTAATTGTTCCGATGGGGAACACTTAGAAAATTTTTATTTTTGGCTTTCTTCCAACTGTTCTGTCAAGCATGCTTCCGCTACATCGAAAGCCCTTTCCACTAGGTCTTCCGCAACGGCGGAAGTCTTTCCCACTGGCTCTTTTGACTGCTCCAACACTTAGACCATTTTCTGAATTCTCCAGTATGATTCTGCTGGGCAGAAAGGAACACTACCTCTGTCACTACATCATTCAAGGTTCATTCAGGTCCATGCTTGCAACATGAGCTCTGATACCATGCTGTCACATCCCCATGCCTTCAACCGATGAAGAGGACGCGACCACCATGGCGTTAACCATCCGGGCTAAGAGCCCCATGAACATGGGAATTCATAAAACGCTGAAACAGAATGTTTAAACATGTGCATTGAACTTGAACAGGCACTCATGAACATTTTATCATGCATAGATGCAATTATCTATCAGACACAGCGGAAACATCATACATTCAAACAAGCATTCAACATGTTCATCACATTCATTAACAGTAATTATAGTTGCAGAGGTAAAAATGGACAAAATCACTTATCTTATGGAAACTTCGCTCCGTAACCAGCTACGTCGCTGCAACGTTCCACCCAACCATAGGCCAGCGTGCTCCTTAATCTCTCAGCAGCACTGCCACCCCCGAGCTGGGCATGATTCTCCAAGGAATAAGGGAACAAGCAGGCTTACACATAGCCGAGGGTGCAGAAAACATAGCCAAGCCAACATAGTGGGGTTTATCAAGCCATCAAGGAGTTGGGAAAGGCTAAATGCTAAGCTGGTGAGCCCATTATAGAGCTAGGAACACCTACACCAGAACTAGCCTGACCTCTAAGACACCCAAACACACCCAACACAAGGAATCAGTCCCTTCTTTGCTACACAGTCCCTCAGGCCCTACATTCCCTTCCAGTGCTATTCAGGGGTGATGGAGAAGAAGGCTAGCCCTCTAGCTCTGTCGGTGTGGTTTCCAACCACCAGGTTTATCAAGCAACCCAAGCCCCCATCCCTACTCCCAATACAGTCCAAAGACCAACCATTGCACTCAGGCAATTAATTTAGCTGTCACAGCTTAAACAGGGAAATCCAAATCCTAAATCGTTCTTGGCCCTATTGTGGCCAAAATGATTCCCAAACAAATGATAATAGTCCCCAAACGTAACAACAGACACAACTCACGGCATGGGAAAGCAACAGTCCCAAAAGAGAAACGTATCAACATACATTACCAGCAACGTGGGGAACAACAGCCTGTTCAGGGCAATGAAGTCACCGGAAGAAAATTACACAGACCACGCTGGGAAGGAATTTACAGTCTCCTGACCTATGTGTGAGGAACAACAACACAGACCCCCACAATCATCCCGTGAGGAAAGGATTCAGCCACATCATTCAGAAATCTGTAGAGGAAATGGCGTGGGTAAAAACCAGGAAAACGCCTATGCGCGAGAATGAGCAAGACTTCCCCTCATGCGTGAGGATGAACAACAAAATCGTGAGGCCACGAATTGGAGAGTGCGTGAAGGTTTTTGCACAGTCGTGGGGAGAGTGGAAAAATGTTTGCGGGAAAATGCTTCCTTTTTCCCAACGTGAGGTTCCTTACTGGTGGAGTGTGTGTGTGGGTAAGGACTGACAGTCCTGCCACCCCACTCCCAAAACAATTAACTGCCTCAACCACCAGTAGCAATTCTTCAATGGAGGTGGTTGGGTAAACAAAGAAAGGTGACACATGGATTTTTACCCCATTGGCCAAGGTTTGACAATCCCCCCCACCCTTATCCTTGTGAAGATCATGCCCCTTTTGATTTAGTTGCCGCGAACGTAGCTGGTTGGGTTCATTTAATTAATTATAGATGCATATTTACATGATGAACAACATAATATATGCCGCATGCCCCCCGATATACTATCGGTGACAAATTTAAATCCAAAACATAGCATAACCAGTCAATGGTGGGGCCTTGGCCTTTAGCTCCACACAGTGATCATTTACAATACATACATCCTGTACCTTTAATGCAACGGGGTCAAAACTGGGGTGTTACACTCTTTCTCTTCAGGGCCTCCTTAGAAACTGCTCTTAGCTCTTGATAATGATGATTTACTTCTTGTAAATCCTCCCTGAGTCTTCTGTTTGCTAGGCTCAAACCATCATTTACTTCCTGCATATAATCCATTTGATGTCTATATTGTCTGATGGTCCTTTGCAGGTTCTCCCTGTCTGAATCAAAATCCTTCCCTGTTGTGGTATCCTGCATCTCATTGGGTAGCCATGGGATATCTAACTTTCTGAAGATATCTTCATCTTCTGGCAATAGGTATGAAGACATATCATGAAGAATAGGGTCTTCCTGGTTAGCTGCTTCCTTAGGTATAGTTTCATCTATCAACTGCTGGTCTTCAGCATAAGAAAATTCAATTTCCTTTTCCTGTTGTTGTTTCAACATTTCACTTCTCAATTCCAAAAATACTGCAGATAGCTTAGTCTCAGTGAGACTAATCTCTTTTGTTGACTTCAATGGCTTTTTGCCCTTTGTGAGATAAGAAACTGGAGTTTTTAGAACTGCTTCTTCCTCAATCTTTGGTTTTTCATCTGAAGAATCATGATCCAGCATAGTAACCTCTTTTGAATTTAACCTAGGGTTAAGCAATTTTTTCATACTCAGCCCTAACTTGTTTCTTGGCCTGGTTTTTGGTCTCCAATTTGCTTCCAGTTGGCGCAACAAGAAAGCCCTAAATCTTCTCTGTAACTGTGAAAGCCCTAAATCTCCTTTGTAACTGCAACTTCCAGATTTTGAGCAAATGTCCTCGCTCCACTTAGCCTCCAGTTTCGTAATGCATGTATGGAATAACTTCCTTCACATCAAACTCGGCCTATTTGTGTACCTGTCATAATTCGCCCAACTCTAACTAATTATTTGCCACGATCTCCTTCATGCTGTAAACGCACCTGTTTGCATGATGATTACTGAAGCAACACATATCAAAACCCTTCAAGCATGCGATTAGTCACTTAGAAATCGAAACCATGAGAAAAATCGGCTTAAAAATCAGATATTTTAACACCCACGATATTCTTGTAGTGCCGCTGTGTAAACTTTTCATCGTTGCACTACAAGAATATTTCAAATTCAATTTTGGCGCTATTTTAATCATTTTTTCCACTTTGAATGAAGTTTAAGTGATAAACTATGCTCTTAGAATATATTTGTGACATCCTTAATCAATATAAGTCCTATGGATCCCTTCAAAACCTAAAGAAACAAAAAATAATAAAAATCTAAAGGCAAAATTCAAAATTTTCACTTAAAACCAAAAATTTCCTAAAGGAAGTACAAGAGCAAACTTAAGCAAATGAGCAAACTTAAAATAAAATTGACAATCAAAATATAAAATTTAAGAAAACAAGTTCATGACTCAACATCTGGCTCCAACCGCGAGATGAAGTCCTCTTTGTGAGGCTTCAAGAACCTGTAGACCATTGCCTTCTTTTCTGCCACCTACTTGTCTGCAAAATTTCCATTGGGTTATGGAGTCCTTATTATGCTTCACTCACACTGGTATATACAATGAAAAGTGAAAATCTCCTCAAAGAATGTAAAAATGCTTGAGGAATCGTCCATTGACAGGACTTGACAATTCCTCACCTTCCAAAGACTGCAAGATAAAAGTGTTATTCTCCAGAATCTTACACACTAGGAAAGGGCCAAACGAGAGGTTGTCAAACTTACCATGCTTCCCTTTTTTATCTTTCCTTGCATCCCACCTTAAAACCATATCACCAGCTGAGAAAGTGTTTTCTTTGATGTTCCTGTCAAATCTGCTTTTGATCTTCAATCTGTACAACTGTGCACTTTCTTCCACCATTTCCCTGTTCTGTTGTAACTCTATCATTCCATAAATCCTCCTCTGCATATCATTTGGTTCCTCCTGGCAATTCTGAAGAAACTTCATAATTGGGATTCCCAATTGAACAGGAAAAACTACATCTATACCATAAACTAACTGGAAGGGAGAAGTTCCAATTGCTTGTTTTATTGTTATCCTATTAGCCCACAATGCATATTTCAGCATTGAATCCCATGCTCTTTTGTTATGCTTGAGCATCTTCTTGATACTATGAATGATGTTTTTATTAGAGGATTCAGCCAAACCATTACCTTGGGGATATTAAGGAGTTGAGTGCTTCAGCAAGATACCGTTCTTTTCACAAAATGCTTCCATTACCTTAGACTTGAAGGCCTTAGCATTATTTGTCACTAATTTCTGAGGACAGCCAAACCTACTCAGGATATTTTCTTCAATGAATTCCATAATTACTTTGTCTGTGGCATTCCTAGTAGGGATGGCTTGTAACCATTTGGTAAAGAAGTCTGTTGTAGTTAGAATCTATCAGTTTTGTCCTGATGAAGCTGGGTTTATTTCTCCTATAAAATCCAAACCCCATTGCTAGAAAGGAGCACTTACTGCAATAGGTTTTAAAGGCAATGATAGCAATTTTTGTTTTCCAGCAAACTTCTGACAAGGAATGCAGGCTCTTACTTGCTGATTGATTTGGGAAGGTGGGTCTGTTACTGATCTATAGGAAATGAAAGAGCTCAATTTGGGTTATCAGAACCTATTTTGCATGAATTTCAGTAAAACTAGTTATTAAAACTAGTAATCTAGGTAGGGTCTTAAAAAGACTATTAAATCATCTTAAATTCAATTTTGTGAAACTTGAGATTTATAATAGAGATAATTATGAAATATCTAAACCTGAATATTTATTTCAATCCCTTACCCATCATGAAATATTCATTACAACACACATATTCACTCAATTCCCCCATACACTGATAAAATAGAGTCTTTTAATGAAACTGAGATAATATCCTTCAGGGTCTAAGATATATCGACCTGATAATTGTAATTTTCAGAATATACTGACACTACAGAACATAAATAACATTATTGACTGACCATTACAATAGGCTTCCAAAATTAAGGGCTAGGAGGCCCGAATCTTGACCAGCAAGGGGTTGTGAGCATAGGTGAAGCATGGGCTCCACTGAAGCTCAACCTGAACTTGATGGAGGCTATAATCACTTCCGGAATAAGCTTCAATGTCTAAAATTAGTGCTCCATAAACCTGCAATAGATAGAAATGGAGATGGAAAAGAAGGGAGGAGGGATTTGGGGATCCTCATCCAATGGTCTGAGGCACAACACTCAAAGAGTATGCTCACATAGCATAACCACAATATCAAATCATCCAAACTGATTCAATGGGGTCAAATTCACCTTTAATAAAGTGTTGAGTGACCTTCTTAGCAAGTGAGGATCCAAGGTGACCTATGAGAGCAAGTCAACCCTTAACAAACCCTAACCCTAACCACATAGGCGCCTCCTTTGGAGAATTTAGCAAGTAGGACCATGTGAAATTATTTCCAAGTTCAAATCCTCCTTCATAATTAGAAACTGCGCCCTCTTTAAGTCAAACGTTGCTTCTTTTGAGTTATGACACCTTTTTTGCTTTTCTAGACTCATAAGGAAACTATTCTTTCCTTTGAAAACTTTCCTGCTTTTCTGAGCTCCATAAGAGGCAACTGCGCCCTCCTTTGAAAAACTTGCCTACTTTCTCTTTGACTTCTTTTTTTCCTGCTTTTTGGTACTTTCCTCTTTGTTTCCTATGACAGCTTTTGTCATAGTGTTTCCTCTTTCCTTCCTTGTCTAGTAGACTTTCCCAATGCATCCCACCTGACTAGGCAGCTTATTTACACCTCATTAATTAGCAATAATAATTAAAATGGAAAATAAAACTTAGATACATGCCTTACTTAATTAATTATTACAAAATTTCCCTAGGGAGCATGATTAATGTCAAATTGAGCCCCTCCTAGGAGTCCAGTATGGTCGACACTTTAATGGCCACTTTGAGGGGACATGACAGTCCTCCCCTTCCAAATCTGCTTGTCCTCAAGAAGAAGCACCACAGAGTGCTGCAAATTTCTCCACCATGTTTCTGCTGCACCACTCTGATCATAGTCATTTCTTTGATGCCATTTCCTTTAGCAAAATTGCCAACCTAGTTAAAGTAACTGAGTAGAATTCCCGGATCCCACTACCTCCTCTACAAGGACCCAAATTTTTCTTCCACCTTTTGAACTCTGTCATTCCTAAGAATGCATGGATCCCATGGTTTTATCTGCCTCCTTCCACCCATCAATAAAAACAACAAAAAAATTGCATTGTAGAGGAGGAAAATGAGGTTATGAAAATCATACCACCATACTGGGAGCTCATCTCTCCCCATGCCAAGCTGAACATTTTTTAAACTCTCCCACGAAACATGGAATTCCTCATCTACTATCTTTGTTTTGGTGCAAGACCTCAACATTATGCTACTTGTTCCACCAAACTGACTCAAGTGGAACTTCCATTCATAGCCATGCATGATGAAGACATCAAATAGATGCCTCTGATGTTTCATGTACACATAGAAAGGTAATGGTGAAATTTTCATACCACATGGCTGAACCATTAAGTCATCAATGGAATATGTGGGAGCCTCCTGCTCCTCATGTGGCATCAATAGGAAAAATCCTTTCACCCAATTTTCATCTTCACATAATGTGGCTGAAATAGAAGTGTGGGGTGAAGAATTGTGAGCCAAATCCCTACAATGCTCATCAATCTAGATAATGGATCCACAAATTCCTCCATTAGTTTTCTGATTGATAGTGTGATCATGTGCCTCCACCAAAATTGTAGAACATTTTCCTAGAGGCAACTCATAATCTCTTAGGAACCATGCAAGTGCTTGATCTTCATATTGCTTGACCTCAAACTTCTCAAGCACATGAAAATCAGAATGCAACTCATGTGCATGTATACGAGAGGTATATAATAGCTGCAAAATAAGTCTTTGTTTCTGTTCACATGTCAAGACAATGTCAGTCACAACAAAAGAATTATTGCAGAAATAAAAAAAATTCCCTCCCAAGGTCTTCATTCCAAATATGTCTCTATGGAACTCAACAGGTGCTCCCCTCTTCATCTAATGGCTCAACTCTCTGTCATTGATCCAAGGGTGCAAAAATACATCAATTGACCCACACATTGAATGTATGTGTAGATTTGATGCCTTCTTTTCAAAAGTGGCTGCACACACATGCCCTTTCTGCTGCTTGTAAATCATAGAAAAACAACAATATTAAAAACAAATTTCTTGCAACAAGACATAAAATTTTTACCTTCCATATTTTCCTCTTCTATGATTTTTCTATCCAACCATCCAGTGGATGAATCAGAGATATTTATTGCTGATTTATATGATCTATAATGATCCATCTCTTCTGCAATAGGAAATATCTCCCATGGGGACAAATCATGATCCCCCTGTTGTGCATGTGACACAAACCAGAAAAATTTCTTCACCCGCCGTTCATTCCCCACTGGTGTTTCTGAATCTATGACATGTGGGAAAGAACTGTGAACCTTCTTTGCATGTTTGCAGCCTTCAGTAATCATGCTTATGGCTGCAAATTTTTCATTATTGGCTGGCCCAAATTGGGTGCTCTCATCCCACCCTTCCATGGGAAAGTGTCTGTCTTCAAGGAACAACTCATGTTTCCTTGGAAAGAAATCAAGTGCTTGGTTCTCATAAAACTATTCTGCACACTCTTTAAGCACATACTGAACAAAATTCTCCTCATGGTCCACCCAATCATGAGGTTCCTCCATGCCATTTACCCAAAAGGTATGACTCTCAGGAAAGATTGAGGATTCAGTCAATTCTTTCCACTCTTGTTGGAATTGTTCTATCTTCATTTGTGATTCTAAGAGGGCACTTTGAGTGTATCTCAAAGAATCTTGGGTGAACAACAAATCAACTTTGAGCTTGTATTTCTCTTCTCCATATATGCAAATACGTTCTTCATTATGTAGTGATGCTTCCCGCAATAACTCAACAAGCTCAAACATGTCATTTTTATCTTAAAGCAATTGTGAGAAATTACCTTTGATTGTGGACATTGCTTTCTGGATATTCTCCATGGCTTCAAAGGAAGATTGGTCTTCCATTAAAGAAGCTTCCCAACACATCTTTGACACTGAAGCATGAGTGTCATGGAGAATTTTTAGGGCCTCTTGGATCTTCTGTTCATCCACCTTCAATGACCTTGCAAGAAGATGAGGTTCTTGTAGATGTCCCTCCTCTTCATTTTCCATCACCAGATCAATTTGATGCAGTGCACTCGAGGTTTTGAAATCTGATACATAGGTTGTTTCTGCAATATATTCATATTTTAAGTGCTCAAAAACATAATTTGGGCTGCAACTTAAGGGCTCATTCATCCTTGGTGCACCAGAAAGATATTCTCTCAAAGTTTCATCCTTCATATTGCATTCATTTTTTACACCGGAATTTTGAACCTCATCACTAGGGGGCTCAACCATTCTGAACTCTTCACTGGAAGTGGCTGCCATATCAGACTTACAAAATGACACATAGAAATCAGAATTTAATAAATTTCCATGTGTTATGTTCTCCTCCTTATGTGGTGGAATTATGAAGGCTTGTTCACCCACCCATTTCTCTGCTTCACACCCTACTGAGATTTGCTCAATTTTTGCTCCCGTGTGAGGCTCAAGGGGTGATTGTAAATATGAATTGTGTTTCTCTTTTGGATCAGATCCAAAATATATCTCACCATCATCAATCTGCCCCATCTCTTCTGTACTCATCTTGAAATCAACCACAAAGAAATTTGGAGTCATTTCACCTTCCATGTTACCAACAACTAGATGTTGGGCTGTTAGATCTTTAGTTGTGCATGGGTATTCTCCATATCCTTTTGATGAAGGATTTGGTGACTCATAATCCTCATGGATGCTGCTAATAGGCTGATCTCTCTTTGGGGAAAACCCAAATAATCTCTCAAAGAAACCATGTATAGATGGCTCTAATGAATCTTCACTTTTTGTCTTTTCTTTTCCTTTACTTTGAGAGGTGGAACAACTTAGTTCCTTTCTTAATTGATTATTGGTATTCAAAGAACCTACATGTGTTAATGTTTTTGAAAACATAGACTCTCCATATTTATTTCCTTCATTCTTAGAGATACTACTACTCCCTTTTCCATGTTTGCTTGCCAACTGCTTGGCAAGGAATTCTCTAGTCTCTTGATTTGTTTGAATGATGCTTTGGGATACATATTTCATCCCTTTCAATTTTCTTTGCATCAAAATTCTTAAATATTCTTGATCATCCATTTTTGAATGCTCTTCTTCATACAACTCAAATTCTAAATCTCCCATGAATGGAACTAATTCCACAACTACAACTTGAAGATATAACTGAGCTACTTTTCCATTGAGAGTTACTTTCCATAGGATGAGCCAAGGAAAGTGATATGATACCACTGTAATGTTCCAAGTCTAGTGTATAGACCTAAACACTCTTCAATTCTGTAAACTATATTAAAATTTCTAAACTTGAATTAATTTACACAATGACTTCTCGGACTGGGCAAATAAGGGATTTATTCTGGGAAATTTTGCAGGCAAAAGGAGTGATCAATGAGCAGCAAGAAAAGGGATGTCAAACATTAAATTTCCTCTCCCCTAACACATTTGGATCAAGTGCCAAGTAGGTTTCCGCGGTGCAGATTTTGAAACCTAAATGGCACCAGATCTAAATGTGTTAGGGGAGAGGAAATTCAATGTCTGACATCCCTTTTCTTGTTGCTCATTGATCACTCCTTTTGCCTACAAAATTTCCCAGAATAAATCCCTTATTTGCCCAGTCCGAGAAGTCATTGTGTAAATTAATTCATGTTCAGAAATTTTAATATAATTTACAGAATTGAAGAGTGTTCAGGTCTATACTCTAGACTTGGGACATTACAAGAAGGTGGTTTAGGAATACCTTCTATATGGTCTCCCATGGTGTGTGAATCAATGTGCGAAGTATTTTTCCTGGACTGTCTATTTCTCTCTCCCACAGGAGGAGGAGATGTAGAAAGAGAAAGTCCTTCTAAACGATGAGAACGATGAGGAGCTGCACCCAAATCCACAATGACTCAAAAAATATAAAAGACTCTCTATATACGCAAACCCTAGGCAAGATATCATGCACAGAGCAATCACCAATAAAATCTAAAGCCAAATACAAGAAATCAAGGGCAGGATAAGTGAGATCCCGAATGAAGCAGCTATGTCTCGCCTAGGAGAGACTTGAGACTCCCATACACAACAAGTGGAGGTACATAACCAATTATTGTGGCCCTCAAATTCAATGCGTAAAGCGACTATGTGTCTGACCCCAACCTGGCCGGGACACCTACAGAATAACCCCTGCAAAGTGCCCCCTTGATATCCTAGGTAAGGCCACTAAGGTCACCCCAATATAATCAATGCTCAGGTGGACAGTCGCAGGTGGGATTGACTGTATGGGCAGGGTAGAAAAGCTCAAAACTCTCGAAAGAGCCCCTAGATACGAATACAATCTTGGAAATATCTTCGGTGCTACTCAGTTATGACTAGGGGTCATCCCAATCGATAACTGCTCACACTTCCTCATGCTTAACTCCCTTCTGAGAGGAGGATCCTGAGAAACACTGGTTATACCAAGGATTTCACACTCTCACCTGGAAAAACACATACATATTGTTGTTTAGTGGTCTTGGAAAATTTACTCACAATGAACTATTCCAAGACCCTAAAACCTAATCTTGTTGGTGAACCCTATCAAATAAAATAGTGTAGTTCATTTTAATTAAGCTTTTATTTTAATTGGATTTATTACTCAAAAGAGGGATATGGCCATGCAACTAATGGTGTTATGACACAACATGAAGTAAAATGCACACCTAACAATCAATGCAAATTCATTGTGTCCATGAAAACAGGGTATGCTACTATATGAAATGCACAATTTTCTTCAAATGATAAATGCAAGCTTTCCTACATGAAATCCTAACTAATACTACAAAGCAAATCTAGTGCAAGTACTATGCAAAATGCAAAATGCAATGCATGATGATAAGCAAATAGTTTGGATTTTTTGAAATAAAATGAGATACAAAAATCAAAAGAATGATTCTACAACCCCTGGACTCTGCAAGCTGTTGAGCCCAGAAATGGCCTCTTTTAACCACCTTTAATTACCTCTTCTTTTCCTATCCTACCCCATTCAGCATACCCATTAGACATGTTATCCTAACTCTACTCTGCAAACCACCAAGGTATGACTGATCATTGCTTTATTTTATTAATACTTATGATTGTGATAATTAAGGTTGTGTATCGCTCAATGTGCTAACATGTTATGCTTTATAAAGGTAGTTTGAGATAAGTGGACTGCAGGAAGATTGGGCCGAACAAGTCTTGAAAAGGATGGATATTCACTGCTCAAGCTGATCCTCAACCATCCTATCATCACCCAAGGCATGCGGTTCCAGCGCGATATTTCAGACAAAGCTGTGACAAGGCAGTTATAATAGAATGCACCAGATCTAGAGATCCATAGTACATTGCTGCTTGGGTGTAGTTGTAATCAGAAAATATCACTACTCCTGGGGTGATTAATAGTTTTCCTGTGCTTTCTATTTTCTTATCATGCCACGTTTGTAACAGCTAGTGTCATTTAGGGCGCCTGAAGATCAGAGATCTTCATGGTTGCCCCATAATAGGATCAGATGTTACGATCCACATGGTATAAATATGGAGAATTGTCTCGACCCAGGGGGTTGCTGAACATATAATTCATTCATTGTATTAGCTGCGAGGGGGATTTGTTTGATTACTCTGTTTTTTAATACAAGGAGTTACTTCTGATTTAAGGGTTTTACGCATGTTCATCCAGCATCTCTGTTTGAAGGCTGGGCCCGCCTTCCACAAAGATTGTTGAGTTAAATTAGGAATTTTTAATTCAATTGTTGTGTGATGTTATGTTAATTCGGTTTCTTTCATAAACAACCATAATAAGTGTGGAATTACAGTGTGTTGTGATTGCATTCTATGGATATCTATAGCGGTATAGCGTGTCAGTCGACTGGGTAGGTAATTATCTTTTATGCAATTCATGTGATAACTGTAAACAGCTCTATTCATAATAAGAAATTTAGTTGTCGTTCCATGAATCTTTGCAACTTGTCTTTATTGTTATGATTATCGAATTTCATTCCTGCAGTTCAGTTTCCTAGAGTAGCTGAACTCAATCTTTGCATTTGAATTCCTAGATCAATATTCAATTTACGCTTGTGGTTTTCTAGAATAATCAGATTGGATAGGTGAATTAATCATTCAGGGATGTGAATAGGATTTCCTTTCATCTGCAATTGTAATTTAGATATGATGTTTATATTTCCATTCCTAGATCAAAGCATAGCAGAAAGTAATTGTGATTGTAGTGTTTAGAAGATAAATGGGATTACATAGATTCTTGGGATGAGCATAGTTGAACAGAGGATAGTATTGCTCAATTTCAGTGAGTTTGTGTTTAAGCATATACTATGCATTTTATCCTTGAAATACAAGACTTTCCCGGGTTGACAATAAATATTGTACACTCTGTATGTTGGTAGTAATATACTTGCATATTGGGTGCTCGACATTTTGGCGTTGTTGCCGGTGTTCCTAGAGAAATATTAGGAATATTGCAACACCAAGGACAAAAGAGAAGAATTGTTCAAAATGGTGCAGAAGGAGGATGATAGTCTGGAGGATTTTGTAGAAAGGATTTTTATGCAACGTGCAAAGAGCTGGAGAGACGAACATGGGGCTAGATGTGCTCAAGATAATCCTTCTTTGCGGGATTAGGGATGATTGTCTAGATATGTTAAACCTGTTAGGAAAAGGAGATATCTCCAAGGAATCTTTCGAAAAGATTGTGGAATTATGTAAAAGGTACTCCAGGGGATCCTCCCGGAACAACAGGCGGGACAAACGGGACAAGCTAGAATGCGATGTCTTCGATAGAACTCAGAAGTCATCTAATGGAGGAGCCACCCGTGCAGAGATAGGAAATCTCCTTAAAAATTTTAAGACAGAAATGATGAGCTCTATCTCCTCGAAAATCGACATCCTGGAGGGAAAAAAAAAAACAAGCAGTGGAGGACCTCACACTAGGTGTGTTCTGCCCTCGATGTAGAAAAAACCATCCGCTGAGGGAGTTCCCGCTTGATAAAGTAGAGGTGTTTCAGCTGTGTGAGCTAAACCATGATATGAAGGAATGTCCCTCACTTCCCCAAGTGAAGGCCATCCTGCAGGCATCAACTCCAGAGGTGGAATCGGCCTATTTCATTGGACAGAAGAAACCTTGGAAGCCTCGAAACCAAGGTATGCCCCTAGACTCATTTCCATTTTTAAATAATATGAGCAATTGGAATAATATGCAAAATATGAATACACAGTTCCCTTCAAATTGTGCTCAGTGGAATCCTTCCCAACCTGCAATACAAAATTATAACTCATGGAGTCCCTCGACACAGCCACCACACCAACCTACTTTGTGGTCTCTTGGAGGGAGGAATTTTCATCCAGGGAACCCGTTTCCTTAACAACCTCCACCACAACAGTTGCCGTACTCTCCTCAATACCCTAAATACCCTCAGTATCCTCAATACCCTCTGTTGGGCACCGTTTTTTACCCCTTTTTGCCTCTTAGATATCTTTCATTTCCTTCATAAAACATTCATATTGAGTAGAAAGATTTAAAGATCACCCATAAACCTTGGTTAAAGAGGTATAATGTCATTGCTTGCTAATAAATTGAGTTTTGAGTCTTTTTAAGCATTTTAACTAGGATTTTTACTTAGACTACGAGATGTACTAACTTCCCGTATTAACTCCAAGATTGAGCATTTGCAGGACAGCTAGGAGGGAAATGGAAGATAGAGAATGGATCCTTGATGTCCACAGATGGATGAACATTCAACAGTCAGGTGATGTGGCCTGTACATATGTCGAGTCAACTTCAGTCAAGGGCGGCCACCTGTTCTACATCCAGCACAAAAGAAGGAACAGCTCTGATGTTGTGGAGTCTCACGATTTTGATGAGGATCTCATTAGCTATTTTCATTAATTAGATTGCAGAATTGTAGCATTTATAGTTGTGTTTCGAATTTGTATAAATCCCTCACAAGACAATGAGGAAGGATCACGATTTTAAAGAGGAACGCACTTGTGCTTCTGAACTGCGTGGTATTGCTGTGTAAACAATTTATGGTGAATGCATATCAAGTTTTAGTACTGTAAATCTTTTACTGTGTGTGGAGCAAGGATTTGGAGGGCCCCCATCATTGAGTTCTCACACTTTTACATTGCCGGTGTAGCGATTTGATGATTGCAGCGATTTCCTGTTGATGCAAGTTAATTAAATCGTGCTGTTGGTATGTGTTAAACCCTATAATTTCTAGTTTATCATTGCAGGATAAATTTAATTAAGTTTCTGATCGATTTCACTACTGCTCTGTTCTTTCATTTCATGGTTTAAATTACAATTTCTATCATGCTGTATATCACTGGCAATATTGGATAAACGTTGTTCTTTACTGGTTAAATGCTGAGGATATCAATGGTTCAGACCACGACCTCTGTGTATTATTCAATGCTATTTATTCGATAGTGAAATGGTAAAATACATTTACAAATTATGAACACTGTCTTGTAAGAGAAATTAATTGGTATTTGTTCATTCAGCGCTGGTAGAACCTTGTAGTCTGTAGCCTAGGTTTAGATTTGTTATTTTAAAAATTGTTTTTTTCAATCTCAGTCCTTTTTGCTTTCCTAAATCAAATACTGTGTGCTTAAAAAGAAACAATGAAATCACCCTTGTAAGAGGATTTTGTGTCTGTAAGTTGCAGTATTCTTTTCATCTATCAGTAGATTTAATTCACAGTTAGCTAAATTCCAGATAAGTTTAGCCTCTAAGTCCTAAAACCTGGATGTGTCTCGAAGTTTACTGACCCGGATTGATTTAAATATTATAAGTTCTGATTCACACCTATATATCAGAGCCCAACATTTTTGGCACCGTTGCCGGGGAGGCACTGTAGAAGCAGACTTACGAACCTTAGTTTTCTGATAAAAACAAAATTTTCAAACAAAAACACAGAATAGGTTTTACTTTTATGTCAAGACTTAGAGACGAAAAAGGAAGATTTCTTAAAAGCCCCCCAAAAATAGAACTAACAGGAGCTTCTCTTCCAAAAGGATTTATCTCAACAGTTGGTAGTTTCAAAATGTCTGAGGAAGAAACGTCAAAAGGCCCAACAGCTGAACAGATAAGAGAGTATGAGAGGATGCTAGAAATAGAAAAAAAACGCAGACAGGAGAGAAGAGAAGAAGAGATGAGACATGAAAGAGAAGAAGAAAGAGGACATGAGAGAAATGAAAAGATAGAAGAGGATCAGGAAGCTACCTTCAAATTTCCTATTTTGGACACTAGCATTATCCTAGGAGAAGATGTAAAAATGAAGAACATTCCACCCTCTGTTTTACCAAACTTCTATGGCCTGACCTCTGAAGATCCAGACTCTTTCCTTTTCGAATTTGACATCTTGTGTCGAACTTATGGGTATACTGATGACACCCATAAGCTCCGTCTTTTCCCTGCTACCCTTAAGGCAGCTGCCTTGAAGTGGTTTATGGGCCTAGGAGAACATTCTATTACTAGTTGGGATGAAATGAGGAAGATATTTCTTCGGAAATATCAGGCCTATTGCAGATCAAAGGATCTCAAAGATGATATCTTTGGAATGACTCAACAGGAAGATGAGAGTTTGGAGGAGTATTTGGAAAGATTCTCATACAATTTACAAAAATCTAAATACAATTCTTTAACATCAGAGATGATTAGAACAATATTTCTAAAAGGGATAAGAGAAGAGTATTTAGATATTTTAAATGTTATGGGCAAAGGTGACATTTCTTACCTTCCATTTGATGAGATACAAGACTTATGCCAGAAATATTCGAGAGGGAAGGCTAGGACTGGAAAAAGAGACATCATTACTGTTAAGTCAGTAATTTTTCCTCCATTTTTGGTTTATTTTCTCCAGTTTTGGTTTGTTTTTCAATCTACCTCAGTTAAATTTTTGGTTTTAATTTTTAGTTTTGGTCTCCTTAGAAACTCTATTGGTGATTGAATAGGTTTTGAACACAATCTTTTTAGATTTTATTTGATTTTTGATGGTCTTTTTATGTTTTAAAAGGGGTAAAGAAGGTATTATGTTCAAAGGTTGATTCATTAATGTGTTGAGAGACTAGTTAAACCTATTTTCTAAACCTAGCAGCTTTCAAAACCTTCGACAAATTGGCAAAAAGTTGCAAAACTGTGAAAATTTGGCTTAGAAATTATTCTTGTAGCGCTGGTGGAAATTTTAACAAAGGGCGCGCTACAAGAATATCGCGGCCCTTTGTTTTTCCGATATTTTTGCATATTTTCATCATGGTTTTCATCTGGAAGTGATTGATTGTATTTTGCAAGGTGTTTTAACACGTGTGACTGCAGTTTAGACACGTATTTTAGCAGTTATCAGTCACGCAGCCAAAGCAAGTTCATCATTGCTAAAAACGTGGAATCAGTTGGACAAGATCAGCAAATCTCGGCTAAAACTGTCAAGTTTCTCGTTCTACATGCATTATTGTAGGAGAGGAGAGTTCGTGGAGAAGAGTCATAATGCTAAAGAAGTGGATCGTGTTCCTGTGAAGAGAAGACATCATTTTTAATGTCAGCAGAAAATTAGGGCTTCTTAATTCTATCGTTTGTGGTTAAGAAGATGATTTGGAGACTCTTGTATACCTGAGGAGAGACCGTTGCTACCTTAAAATAGAGCTTTAAGCCACGACAGTTGAGAGATTGGTAGGTACTTGCTACAAAACCCTTATAGCTCAAAATTTTGGGTTTTTCTTGCTGCATGATTATCAGAAGAAATTGGCCGCTGGAGATGATAGAATATATCATGAAATAAACTTTTCATCACAGAAATAGTTAGTAGAAGCCATTATGAAGAATCGGAAGGAACAGAGCAGCAAAAAAGACCTTTAACTTAAAAGCATTCAGCCTGTGAATTTTAATAACTGTTTGAATGAAGAATGTTTATCATTTGATCTCCTATACATTCAAAAACTTTGATAGTGAGGCAGAATGGTTACAATGAACTAATTGAAGAGATTCTTCTCATGACCTAATGCAAGTATAAACCAGAAATTACAAGAAACAGCATGCAGAAGATTTATAGATTGGCTGGTTATGATCATGTTTCACACAAAAGGTGCTTTGTGATATATTCGA
>LPNX011042110.1:0-14102 GCA_001517045.1 Pseudotsuga menziesii | reverse complement strand
TCTACAAGTAAAGATGAGGTCAAAGCCAAGAAGGTGACAGAGCAGGTAGCAAAACAGGTGAAGGATGACAGTCAGCTCAAAGTGGTTTCAGAGTACCCTTAAGCCAAGTAATCATTGTTTGCAGGTGAAGATGTACAGCCTTGTTTGAAATCACCACCAGTAGCACATTCTGAGCAAGCTAGGACTATTGATATAGAAAGAGCTGCTACTCTTGAAGGGGAATTACAAACTAAACCAAGGAGCCCTCTTACCATACTATCTGAAGATGAAGGTTATTTACTGGAAGATGAGCAGCAGATTGTTGTGACAGAGCCAAGTACATAAGCATATGGATATTTTCCTATCTCAAGGGTAAAATCAGCCAAATCTAAGAAAAAGAAAGGGAAAAATGTAGTTTCATACTTTAGACCTAAAACCAGACCTACTAACAAGCTGAGATGGAACATGAAAAAGCTACTTAACCCCAAACTAGAGTCCAGACAGGAAGCTGTGGTGATTAGTTCTTCCTCTGGTGAAAAAACAGAAATGGTTAAAAGGAGCAGTAAAGGTAAGGGAAAGAGAACTGTCAAGCCTTCCTCCTCTTCCCAACCTGTAGAGACAAAAAGATCACGGGTAGTAGGAGAAAGTGAACAGCCTAGGTCTGAATTATTTGAAATAATTGCTGAAATTAAAGATAGACTTACCAAGCAGCAGGAAAAGGATAAAGCAAAGGCAGATACTCTTAAAGATCATGAATTGGATGAAGAGGATCTAACTATTCTCAAGCAAGCAGGATATTTAGATGTTCATGTTGATTTTTCAGATCTCTTGATGCAATATGACAATATATCAGAGATCCCAAATTTCGATGAAGAGGATGTACAGGAAAGTATTCAGAGATACAGGAGACACATGAAGCACCTGCAAGAAACTAATGAGGGATTATTCAAAGTTAATAAAGGGCTTGTAGAAGAATTGCTGGAGGTTAAAGGTCATTTCCAAGAACTAGCAGAGGTATCCAAAGAAGTCCTTAGCAGGAAAAGAGTTGCTGACAGGTACTGTGCAATGCTGGAGAAGACTGTTGATGACTTGCAACAGGAAAATGAAGACTTGCAGAAAAGGTTAATTGACATGGAGAAAAAGGACAAAAGAGCTAAGAAAAGGATTCGAAGCCTAGATGGAATATCTCTCCTTGTAGAGGCATCAAAGAAGATATAAATCAGTTATTAGTTAGTGGTCATTTTTGATAAACATTTTTGTTAAGCATTTGCTATTTTTAGCAAACCATGTAATTTTGTAAAAAGTTACTTTTTACTTTACTTAGCTTAGGGATTCGATGGAGGCAGTTAAGAGGAGAAACCTAACTGATTTTGAGATGATGTCTATTTAGAAGAATTAGCAAGTCATTGTGATGGTTCTAATTTTTTTGGGAGCATCAGGAGGTCTGCTAGCTGCATATACTTTCAGGCTTATTCAGAGATAGGTACTGTACTCTTATATACATTTACTGATGAAACTATGAATATATGACTCTTTCCCCTTCATCTGGTCTGTGTTGACTTTATTGTGAGCTTGTTTAGCTTCTTAATTGACAATTTCAGTGCTGGTTAATGTGTATTTTCTGGTATTGCTTGTCCATTATGTGTGAACCTCAATACAGGATTTTTGTTGGATCTTTGTGATATATATGCATCTTTATCAGTTATATGTGTATGATTTAGTTGTTGCTTATTTGCTGAATGTATTCCCTGCATGTTCTTGAAGTTTATGACCAAAAACACATAAAACAAAACCCAAAACCCTAGTTTGAATTGAGTTTTTCTCTTGAGATTGTGTTGGCTTGTTACCCTAGCCTTAGTAACAATTTCTAACACAAACATCTTTGGCGCCGTTGCCGGGGACGAAGCTGAAGCAAATCTTCCCTGGGATACTTATCATTTTCTTGGTTTAAGAGGTGAACTTAAACTAGCATCTGTTGAAGGCTATTTTCACCAAATTTGGACACACTGGCTTCTAGAAGTATTGGAACCAGGAGCAGACCTACATCTCCCTTGCTACGGGGTGTGACAGACCCTGAAAAGATTATAAAAACAGCAAGAAAGCTCAGAAGGTCCCAATATTTTCCAGCTTCTTGTGATCCTCACCAGTTGGGTGATTCATTAGACCCAGCTGAAAACTCACCTTGGTTAAAACCTACCTTTCCTGAAAATACTTTCCAAGTTTTTACCAATCCAGAAACATTTGTGAAAGCTAAGACTACTTCTCCTGGAAAAATCCCACTCTTTCAGCTGAAAATAGGAAAGAATCCATTCCAAGCAAGTACCAGTCAAGTTTCTTCCTCTTCAAAACCTCAAACTAAACCTCAGTCCACAATGGCAGCCCAAAATCCACCCATGGATATGATGGATAGAATGATAGCTGCTAGGTATGCACCACTAGCATTACCCCAGCCTTTGCATGCCTTACCTACTCATGATTATCAGAAATATATGCCCCGATTCAATGGACAAGGTGAAACAACTGCAGAAGAACATTGGGAAGCCTTCCTGAGTTATGCAGACAATCAGAACATTGAAATTAAAGATGTATGGATGAGAGTTTTTGTGCAGAGCTTAGATGGGGATGTGAGAAAATGGTTTAGGGAGTTTCCTGCCAACTCCATTACAATCATTGAAGAACTTCGTGACCTTTTCCTGAGGCAGTGGGGAGACACCAAGGACCACACTTATTATATCACTGAATTTGGTGCACTCAGAAGAAAGAAAGATGAGACTGTGGCTGATTTCTCAAAAATATTTAACAAGATGTATAGTAGGATTCCAGCAGAGATCAAACCTACTGAAACATCAGCCAAACTGACTTATGCAAATGCATTTGACCATGAATTTTCATTGTTACTCAGAGAAAGAAGAGTTGTCTCTCTGCTGAACATGCAAGATGCAGCATTGGAGGTGGAGTCAAACTTATTGGCTTCAAACAAACTTAAAAAAGAAACACCTCAATAGTTATATGAAAGAAAAGGGAAGAAAGAAGCTGTTTCAACAAGTGCTGTACCTCAGTCTGCTGAAGCTAAAATAGATGAAATGGCTAAACTTGTGAAGGTTCTGACTGCCAAGATGAACAAATTAGAACTGGAAAAGAACACTGCTAAAGCTGCCCCAAAAGCTCAGAGAAATCTGAATAATCCAGATCAGTTCAGGAGGCAGTTTGCTCCTAGATTCATGCCAAGGGAGCGAAGAAATAATGACATTCAGCAGGAAAGGAAGGAGAATGAAGAGCAGAGAGTGACCCCACCTTTTCAAAATAATGTAGCTGATGAAGAGGAGGTTGATGAACAGCTCCTCTTTGAGGAGACTGAAACTGACCAAGACATGAATCACTTTGGAGATGGTTTATCCACAGGTTTTGTAACAGAAGAAGATTTTTTGAATTCTGAATTTTATGATGCTGATTTGTATGAAGTTGAAGATGATTTAGAGTTTGAAAAAATTATTGTAAATGCTGTTGCTAATCAGAATGGAACTAAAAAGACCATTAATCTCAGATCTGGTCTGAAACAAGTAGTCCAAGCTCCCAAAAAGAAAGCTGTTGTACCTGCTGCAAATGTTCCA
Organism: Pseudotsuga menziesii; assembly: GCA_001517045.1. Taxonomy (NCBI): domain Eukaryota; kingdom Viridiplantae; phylum Streptophyta; class Pinopsida; order Pinales; family Pinaceae; genus Pseudotsuga; species Pseudotsuga menziesii. The sequence goes on along the minus strand of LPNX011042110.1, from coordinate 10,512 downwards.
ACTGCAAATGTTCCTGATAAACAAGTTGCTGGTCCTGTCATAGAGAAGAAGCAGCCTGCAGAAAAGTCCAAGAAGAATGCTGAAATTGAAGAGGTAAACAGGTCAGCTCAGAATTTCAATTTGGAAACTGAATTAGGAAAATTGAAAATTCTTGTCCCATTGACTGAACTTATAAAGAATCCATCTTATAAACAAACAGTCTTAAAAGTTATGAATTCTGCTAGTAGTCAGCCTGCTACTAGTGGTCAGCCTGTTTCAGATACTGTCAATTTGCAAGAAGAAAGCCCAAAAATATTTATTGGTTCTGCCCTAGCTGAGAAAACAGAAAATGAAGCTGGTGCTTCTCCTCCCTTCTATGTTACCTTAACTGTTCATGACCAGATGATCCACAATTGCCTATTAGACTCCGGAGCATCCCATAACTTAATGCCTAAAGCTGTGATGGAAGCCCTTGGCCTTAGTATCACCAAGCCTTACCATGACTTATATGCCTTCGACTCCCGAGCTGTCAAGTGTCTAGGGGTAATTAAAGACATGGTTGTTAACCTTACTCAGCTTCCCATGAAGAGTGTCATAATGGATGTTGTTGTAGCAGACATCACACCCAAGTTTGGTATGCTTCTTTCAAGATCCTGGGCAAAGAAGGTAGGAGGAACCTTACAGATGGATCTCTCATATGCCACCATTCCTGTTTTTGGTGGAGAAAATAGGAGACTTTACAGAGAACTACAGTTTGCCTACATTGTCACAGATGATAAAAACCCCACTAATCATCCATTGTACTCTGTTGACAAAGATCTAGGGACTTGTATGTTGAATTTCAGTGATGAAGATGATTCTGTTGGCCTTTTACAAGTTGAAAAAGAAAAACCAGTGAAACATTGCAGAGAAGAAGAAGATCAGCTGTGGGAATTGTATTTTGATGGATCCTCATGCAAAGAGGGTGCTGGAGCTCGGGTCTTACTTATTTCTCCTGGAGGTGAAACAGTGAAACTCATGTATAAGCTGGAGTTTGTTACCACTAAAAACACTGCTGAGTATGAAGCTCTGATATTAGGACTGAAAGCTGCTAAAGACTTAGGCATTCAGCAAATCACTGCATATGGCGACTCCGAGTTGGTTGTTCGACAGGTGAAGAACAACTATCAAGTAAAGCAGGATTTGTTGAAGGTCTGCAGGAATGAGGTATGGGATATGCTTGACAATTATTTCATAGCATTCAATATCACTCATATTCCAAGAAATCACAATGAGACTGTAGATTCTTTGGCTTTGGCTGCTTCATATTTCAAAATTCCTAAAACTACTCAACTAAGGTATCCTATAGAAGTAAGGTATAGACCATGTGTTCCTGACAATGTGAAACACTGGAGGGTTTTCGAAGATGATAATGAAATTAAGAAATTTCTTGAGCTTACAGATGAGTTTGCCAATGCTCAAATTGATTAGGATGAAGGGGAAGAACAGGATGATCAGTCTGCTAAAAGTGAGTCTGCTGAAAGTGTTTTTGTTGAAAATGAGTTTCCTGAAGGTAAGATTGCAGGTCACAAGATCATTGAGTTGAAGAGTAATTTTATCCCTAAAGGTTTAGTGCCTTTAGAAAGAATTTTTACCAAGGATGAAACCCCTTCAAAGCCAATGGTTCAATCCTCGGAAGACAATGTAGTGGACTGCAATATTGGTACTGCAGAAAACCCAAGAATGGTAAAAATTTCTAAATCTCTGTCAGCTGAACAAAGGAGCAGATATATTAAGCTTTTGAAAGAATATGTGGATGTATTTGCATGGTCCTATGAAGAATTAAAAACCTATGACACAACAATTATTCAACATAAGGTTCCCTTGAAGCCAAATGTCAAGCCTTTCCGACAGAAATTGAGAAGGATAAATCCAGCCTTATTCCCTGTGATTGAAAAAGAGATTAAAAAGTTACTGGATGCTAAGATAATAGTGCCTCTCAGGTACTCTTCTTGGGTTGCAAATCTTGTACCTGTCAGAAAAAAGAATGGGGAGATTAGACTGTGTGTTGATTTCAGGAATCTTAACAGATCTTCATTAAAAGACAACTACCCTTTGCCAAAGATTGAACAGGTCTTACAGCAGGTAGTGGGAGCACAAAGAATTTCCATGGTGGATGGATTTTCAGGGTACAATCAGGTTTCCATGCACCCTGATGACAGAGAAAAAACAGCTTTTACCACCCCCTGGGGAACCTTCATGTACGATAAGATGCCCTTTGGTCTGATGAATGCTGGAGCAACTTTTCAGAGGGCAATGGACATTGCATTTGTAGGTGAGAAAGATAAGTTTGTTGTCATTTATTTAGATGACATTACTATGTTCTCACAGTCTGATGATGAGCACTTAAAACATTTGAGGCAAACTTTTCAGAAATGCAGAAAATTTGGACTGTCTTTAACCCCAAGAAATCTCATTTTGCTGTGCAAGAGGCCAGACTGTTGGGTCATTTGGTGTCTGCTGATGGCATTAGAATTGACCCTGAGAGAGTCAAAGCAATACTAAAGATCAGTTTTCCCAGGAGTAAAAAAGATGTGCAATCATTTATTGGCAAGATAAATTTTCTGCGGTGGTTCATTCCTAATTTTGCTGAGACCATTAAACAAATCACAGCAATGTTGAAGAAGGACCAAGAAGTGAAATGGACTGTTGAAGCAAAGGCAGCTTTTGAAAAAATAAAGGTGGCTCTGACTGAAGCACCTGTTCTGGTAAGTCCTGGTTTTACCAAGGAGTTCCTCACTTTTTCTTTTGCTTCAGCAGATACAATTGCAGCTGTCCTACTTCAGAAAAACAAGGAAGGACTAGAGCAGCCCATTGCCTTTTTCAGTAAGACTCTAAGGGATTCTGAATTGAAGTACAACATTCTGGAAAAACAAGCCTATGCCTTGGTGAAAGCACTGAAATTTTTTAGAATTTATATTCTTCATTCAAAGGTGATTTCATTTGTTCCAAATGCAGCAGTGAAATATGTTCTGACACAGCCTGACAGTGAAGGAAAGAGGGGAAAGTGGATTGCCAAGATCATGGAATATGAGGTGGAAATTAGACCTACAAAGCTGGTCAAAGGACAGGGATTGGCTAAACTACTGGCTGACTCAAACTGTCAAGCACTAGGATTACATGTTATGGCAGAAGAATCAACACCTGAAGATAAGCAAGCAATGCAGGAGAAAGAAAGAATCATGGACTCTTATTCATCTTCAGATTGGTATGCTGATATTGTTTATTTCTTGTTATTTTTGCAATGCCCAGAACACTTAGATAGGAAGGCTGCTAGGTCTCTGAAGCTGAAAGCTACTAAATATTGTTTGCTGGAAGATCAATTGTTTTGGAAAGATCCAGGAGGTATCTTGTTAAGGTGCTTGGATCAAGCTGAAATAGGGGAAGTAATCTCAGAATCTCATGAAGGAGTTTGTGGAGGGCATAAATATTGGAAAACCACAGCTTACAAGATTTTGAGAGCTGGATACTATTGGCCCTCCCTCTTCTCAGATGTTTACCAGCAGGTAAGAGCTTGCATACCCTGTCAAAAATTTGCAGGTAAAGAGAAATTATTATCCTTGCCATTGAAGCCTATTGCAGTTAATGCCCCTTTTCAGCAATGGGGTCTGGATTTTATTGGAGAGATAAATCCAGCATCTTCTGGACAGCATCATTGGATTTTGACTGCCACAGATTTCTTTACAAAGTGGGTGGAAGCCATTCCTACAAGGAATGCTATAGATAAGGTGATTATAGAGTTCATTGAAGACAATATCTTGAGCAGATTTGGTTGTCCACACAGATTAATAACTGATAATGCCAAAGCATTCAAATCTAAAGCAATGGTGGCTTTCTGTGAGAAAAATGGCATTATTTTGAAACACTCAACTCCCTACTATCCTCAGGGAAATGGCCAGGCTGAATCATCCAACAAGAATGTCATTCAAAGCATTAAGAAATTGTTGAAACATAACAAAAGGTCTTGGGATTCAATGCTGAAATATGCATTGTGGGCAGACAGGATTACAGTAAAGCAGGCCATTGGTACTTCTCCTTTTCAGCTAGTATATGGCACAGAGGCAATGTTCCCTGTTCAGTTGGGGATTCCAGTGATGAAATTCCTCCAAAACTCTCAAGAGGAACCAGATGACATGCAAAGGAGGATCTTTGAGATGATATAATTGCAGCAGCATAGAGAGAAGGTGGACAAAGAAGCTCAGTTGTACAGAGCTAAGGTAAAAAACAGGTTTGACAAAAGAATTAAAGAGCATACATTTTCAGAAGGTGAGTTAGTTTTAATATGGGATGCAAGAAAGGAACAGAAAGGTAAGCATGGCAAATTTGATAATCTGTGGTTTGGCCCCTTTCTGATTGCTAAAGTTTTGGAAAATAATACATTCATCTTGCAGTCCTTGGAAGGTGAGGAATTTCTCAGCCCTGTCAATGGGCAATTCCTCAAGCATTTTTACAGTTTATGAGATCATTTTCACTCTTCATTGTACATACCGGTGTGAGTGAGGTTGAATAAAGACTCCATAGCCCAATGGAAGTTTTCAGATAGGTGAATAAAGGACAGAAGGCACTGGTCTACAGGTTCTTGAAGCCTCACAGGGAGGACTTCATCCCGCAGCTGGAGCCAGATGTTAAGTCAGTAATTTTTCCTCCATTTTTGGTTTATTTTCTCCAGTTTTGGTTTGTTTTTCAATCTACCTCAGTTAAATTTTTGGTTTTAATTTTCAGTTTTGGTCTCCTTAGAAACTCTATTGGTGATTGAATAGGTTTTGAACACAATCTTTTTATATTTTATTTGATTTTTGATGGTCTTTTTATGTTTTAAAAGGGGTAAAGAAGGTCTTATGTTCAAAGGTTGATTCATTAATGTGTTGAGAGACTAGTTAAACCTATTTTCTAAACCTAGCAGCTTTCAAAACCTTCGACAAATTGGCAAAAAGTTGCAAAACTGTGAAAATTTGGCTTAGAAATTATTCTTGTAGCGCTGGTGGAAATTTTAACAAAGGGCACGCTACAAGAATATCGCGGCCCTTTGTTTTTCCGATATTTTTGCAAATTTTCATCATGGTTTTCATCTGGAAGTGATTGATTGTATTTTGCAAGGTGTTTTAACACGTGTGACTGCAGTTTAGACACGTATTTTAGCAGTTATCAGTCACGCAGCCAAAGCAAGTTCATCATTGCTAAAAACGTGGAATCAGTTGGACAAGATCAGCAAATATCGGCTAAAACTGTCAAGTTTCTCGTTCTACATGCATTATTGTAGGAGAGGAGAGTTCGTGGAGAAGAGTCAGAACGCTAAAGAAGTGGATCATGTTCCTGTGAAGAGAAGACAGCATTTTTAATGTCAGCAGAAAATTAGGGCTTCTTAATTCTCTCATTTGCGGTTAAGAAGATGATCTGGAGACTCTTGTATACCTGAGGAGAGACCGTTGCTACCTTAAAACAGAGCTTTAAGCCACGACAATTGAGAGATTGGTAGGTACTTGCTACAAAACCCTTATAGCTCAAAAATTTGGGTTTTTCTTGCTGCATGATTATCAGAAGAAATTGGCCGCTGGAGATGATAGAATATATCATGAAATAAACTTTTCATCACAGAAATAGTTAGCAGAAGCCATTATGAAGAATCGGAAGGAACAGAGCAGCAAAAAAGACCTTTAACTTAAAAGCATTCAGCCTGTGAATTTTAATAACTGTTTGAATGAAGAATGTTTATCATTTGATCTCCTATACATTCAAAAACTTTGATAGTGAGGCAGAATGGTTACAATGAACTAATTGAAGAGATTCTTCTCATGACCTAATGCAAGTATAAACCAGAAATTACAGGAAACAGCATGCAAAATATTTATAGATTGGCTGGTTATGCTCATGTTTCACACAGAAGGTGCTTTGTGATTTATTCGAGTGGTTTGAAAAGCTATTGGAATTGTCATTACTTGTGAAATCACTCGCTTGGAAAACAATGTTCAAATGACTGGAGGATATGTTGACTGTTATGTACAGGATTTGATGATATTTTGTGGCTAGGGTGAATATCTTGCAAAAACTGGTGTTTTCGTTCTCTCCTTTCATACTGTCAGTCTCTACTTGGTCTAATGAGCCTATGGGTGATGTTATGTTGCAAATCTGAAGCAGTGGAAGATTTAGGATTTGAGGATTGAAGCTGTTTTGATGTTGTTTTGTAAGTGAAACATTGATATAAAACAGCCATATTTACTGACAGTTTTCCATGGCATTGAATATTCTAGACATTGCAATGCTATTTTGAATATTTCAAACCAGTTTGTAATAAGGATGGAGTTTATGTTTGAAGACACATCATACTGTTTTTCCTAAACCCTAAAACGAGGAATTTGAGTGACTGATATTCTAAAACAGTTCGACATTATGCCTGATGGTGCAGTTTGAAGTTTAAGCAAAGCCATATTGTTCTTATGACAGTTTTCATGTATGTTTGATCTGGTCTCACAGTGTGTCTATCCAGAAACCTAATTCTATGGTTGAGACAAGGGAAAATTGACATTGCAGGCTTGTACAAGGGTACATAGCAGATTGAAAAGGACTTCGAATAACAGCAAACCAGTTTTAAAACATTTCTGAAACCTCAAGCCAGATTGTTTCTATCTGCTGAAAGGAGAATATGGGGAAAAGTGGAAAAAGTGGAAAGGTCAACAGGGCTGAGCCCACAGACCTAACCTGGGTTTAGAAGCTTCCTGACTGTGCAGAACTGTTTCAGCAGGCAGGTTGGTTGAAGTTTTTCAAGAAGATTGACGGTTTCAATGCTCAGGTGTCCTGCAAGTTTGCCAAGGGACTTAAAGAAGATATGATCATGATGGATGCTTTGAAATTCAAGCTAACTGTGGAGTTAATAGCAGAAGCTACTGAGATTAGCAATGAGGGAGAGCACTGGTTTAAAAAATCACCTTTTGAGTTTGAACCCCAAAGATACTTATTGCCTAATGTGACTCCTGACTGGAGCAAGGGTATCCTCATTCAAAATTTCAGGAAGGAGTGGATTGAGTCCATAAGGATACTTCAAAGTTATGTGACTTGTGAAGGCAGATATTCATTTGTCTTTAAATACCACTTCAGGTTCCTACAACACATAGTAGGAGTTTCAAAAATGAACTTGCCCTTCTTTTTCTTAAAAAGCCTGTAGAAGATGTCAAGTAAAATAAAGCCACATGATGATCACACTTCCCAATCACTTTTTCACCATGGTCTCATTAAACTGATCATCACCACAGTGTTGCAGCATGAGGGAAGGAATTGGGATTTCTTTTTATTTTGGTCAGATGTTCATCCTCAAAAAGAAGACCAGCAACCAAAGAGACAGACTGACAAGGGGAAGGTTATGATCAAAAAGCTAGGTCACTCAGTCAAATCTACAAGTAAAGATTAGGTCAAATCCAAGAAGGTTAGAGAGCAGGTAGCAAAACAGGTGAAGGATGACAGTCAGCTCAAAGTGGTTTCAGAGTACCCTAAAGCCAAGTACTCATTGTTTGCAGGTGAAGATGTACAGCCTTGTTTGAAATCACCACCAGTAGCACATTCTGAGCAAGCTAGGACTGTTGATATAGAAAGAGCTGCTACTCTTGAAGGGGAATTACAAACTAAACCAAGGAGCCCTCTTACCATACTATCTCAAGATGAAGGTTATTTACTGGAAGATGAGCAGCAGATTGTTGTGACAGAGCCAAGTACAGAAGCATATGGAGATTTTCCTATCTCAAGGGTAAAATCAGCCAAATTTAAGAAAAAGAAAGGGAAAAATGTAGTTTCATACTTCAGACCTAAAACCAGACCTACTAACAAGCTGAGATGGAACATGAAAAAGCTACTTAACCCCAAACTAGAGTCCAGACAGGAAGCTGTGGTGATTAGTTCTTCCTCTGTTTAAAAAACAGAAGTGGTTAAAAAGAGCAGTAAAGGTAAGGGAAAGAGAATTGTCAAGCCTTCCTCCTCTTCCCAACCTGCAGAGACAAAAAGATCACGGTTAGTAGGAGAAAGTGAATAGCCTAGGTCTGAATTATTTGAAATAATTGTTGAAATTAAAGATAGACTTACCAAGCAGCAGGAAAAGGATAAAGCAAAGGCAGATACTCTTAAAGATCATGAATTGGATGAAGAGGATCTAACTATTCTCAAGCAAGCAGGATATTTAGATGTTCATGTTGATTTTTCAGATCTCTTGATGCAGTATGACAATATATCAGAGATCCCAAATTTTGATGAAGAGGATGTACAGGAAAGTATTCAGAGATACATGAGACACATGAAGCACCTCCAAGAAACTAATGAGGGATTATTCAAAGTTAATAAAGGTCTTGTAGAAGAATTGCTGGAGGTTAAAGGTCATTTCCAAGAACTAGTAGAGGTATCCAAAGAAGTCCTTAGTAGGAAAAGAGTTGCTTACAGGTACTGTGCAAAGCTGGAGAAGACTGTTGATCACTTGCAACAGGAAAATGAAGACTTGCAGAAAAGGTTAATTGACATGGAGAAAAAGGACAAAAGAGCTAAGAAAAGGATTCGAAGCCTAGATGGAATATCTCTCCTTGTAGAGGCATCAAAGAAGATATAAATCAGTTATTAGTTAGTGGTCATTTTTTATAAACATTTTTGTTAAGCATTTTCTATTTTTAGCAAACCATGTAATTTTGTAAAAAGTTACTTTTTACTTTACTTTAGGGATTCGATGGAGGCAATTAGGAGGAGAAACCTAACTGATTTTGAGATGATGTCTATTTAGAAGAATTAGCAAGTCATTGTGATGGTTCTAATTTTTTTGGGAGCATCAGGAGGTCTGCTAGCTGCATATACTTTTAGGCTTATTCAGAGATAGGTACTGTACTCTTATATACATTTACTGATGAAACTATGAATATATGACTCTTTCCCCTTCATCTGGTCTGTGTTGACTTTATTGTGAGCTTGTTTAGCTTCTTAATTGGCAATTTCAGTGCTGGTTAATGTGTATTTTCTGGTATTGCTTGTCCATTATGTGTGAACCTCAATACAGGATTTTTGTTGGATCTTTGTGATATATATGCATCTTTATCAGTTATATGTGTATGATTTAGTTGTTGCTTATTTGCTGAATGTATTCCCTGCATGTTCTTGAAGTTTATGACCAAAAACACATAAAACAAAACCCAAAACCCTAGTTTGAATTGAGTTTTTCTCTTCAGATTGTGTTGGCTTGTTACCCTAGCCTTAGTAACAATTTCTGACACAAACAATTACCAAAGTAAATAAGTCTGCAAATAGTGGTATTTCTAGGGCTGAGCTTGGAAATCTGCTAGAAGATTTCAAGACTGATTTATTGAGTACATTGGGCACACAGGTTGAAGTAGCAAAATCCAAGAAAAGACAAGAACAACAGGACCAGCAAGATCAAGCCTTATCTATATTTTGTCCTAAGTGTAGAAAGAAGCACCCACTTAAAGAATGTCCTTTAAATGCTGTTGAAATTTGTGGTTTATGTATGTTTAATCATAAAACTGATGACTGCCCTAGATTGAAAGAGTTGCGGGCAGCTCGAATGGAGGAGAATCAAAGCATGGAGTCTCTTTACTTCATGGGACAACGAAGACCTTGGAAGCCACGATTCTCAGGTATGTCTCAAGACCCTATGCAACAATTTAATGCAAATTATCAAACTCCTATTCAGAATTCATGGAGTGCACCCATGCCTTGGCAAACTTGGTCTCCTCCCTTAGCCCAATCTGCTCCAAATTGGAGAGGTTATGCCTATGGTAATCAGACATATCAGCAGGCTTATTTGCAGCCATACCAACAATCTTCAGCCTATCCCCAATACCAGCAGCATCAAGTCCAGACTCCTTCTTATCAAGCCCCATCTTACCAAGTCCCATCTTTCCAACAACCCAATATGACTCCTCAATTGGGTCCACCACCTCAACAGCTTCAATTGCCATCCAATCAGCCTGCACCTCGGCCTACACAACTACCAGCTCAGCCAATTCCAAATCCAAACAATAAAACAGAAAGACCTATGTATAATGTTGATGATGGAATGGCACTTCCCTACTCAATTCTTCCACTGCAAAATATTACTTTAAGATCTGGGAAAACCTTGCAAAAAGAATCTCCTGTTATTTTAGAAGAACACACAGAAAATGAGAAAAATTCAAAAAAATTAAATATAGAAAAATCTCAGTCAGAAAATCAGAGTCAAAAAGGAAAAAATTTAGTATCATATGAACCGCCTTTCCCAGAAAGGTTGGTTAAAGAAAAACCTTCAATTTCCTTACCTAACTTTGATGTTTTGAATGAGTTAAAAGATGCATATGTCAAAACTCCTTTACTGCAGGCTATAAAGGATATTTCAATTTTCACTAAAGCAGTTAAAGAATTATGTCTTAATAAGAGGAAGAAGGATCCATCCAAAATACATGTGGTAGGCAATCTAGCAGGACTAATGTCTAACACTATTTTCATTGAGAAGTATATGGATCCTGGGATTCCAATGGT
>LPNX011042105.1:0-15143 GCA_001517045.1 Pseudotsuga menziesii | reverse complement strand
TGGAATGCATTGTGAAGTTAGGAGGCATCATTTGTTTATCACTCTTCCTCCTTGCTTCATTACCACCTCTACATTTTCCATTTTCACTGAATCATGATCCCATTTCAATATAAGAGGAGTTATTAATTTGTGTCATTGGATAATGGGTAACTTTTGCTTATAGATCTTCCTCCTTACTTAATTACATCCTCCACATTTTCCATTTTCACCCAATCGTGCTTCCATTTCAATAGGATTTAGTTAAATAATCTTTCTTATCACCAACTAATCCATAAACACCATGGAAGCTGTGGGAATTGGATATGAAGAGTGAGTTAAAATAATCCATGTTTTGACAACTATTCTCCATAGACTAGACAACGTGGATTTTTCCATAGTGGAGGATGTACACTTGACTAAACTTAAAAATGAGATAGATCACTTTCATTTGGAAATTGTATTTCAATTTTTTAAGGTGATTATAAGCGTTATAAATGTACCCATTCTAAGCACAAAATTCATTATTCTACACCATATTGGAATCCAATCGATGCAGCTATCATTAGAGAGTCATTGGTAAGAAAAATATATTCACTATTTTTTTCAAAAAAAAAATGTTGGCTTGATATTCAAGCAGATTCAAAGTTAAACCACCATTACAAATTGTCTTAGTACTACTCATGAGAGCTTGCAGATCAAGTAACCATACCACAGACCCCGCATCAACCAACTCTATAAAGAGATACAAATAAAGTCTTATCTATGGACCCAACTGAGATGAGGTTACTACACAATGTCACTAAAGATGCTAAAAATATTAAGAGATCCATTCAAAAAAGAGACACTAACAGGTGCTAATACACATTAAGAGAGCTGAAGTTATTAAAACAAAATCAAAGAACTCCTCATAGAGAAGAAGGCCTATCCAGGCCGTGCCCAAGTACACGCTCAGGAAAACAATCGACTGAATGAATCGAGCACTATTATGACAGAAGCATAGAAAAAGAACGAGTAAATAAGGAAACACACTATATCAACAAAAAGTATGCGCACATACAATATGCAAGAATTTGAACCAATTTCTATTATTACTTCTTCTCCATGAAGGTTGGTTGATTGTTACAATAATGTACATGTTTGTATAGAATGTTGAGACGCTTGGGTGAGTACCCATTATGTTCAATTACAAAAGAAGTTATAATGGTTTGGAAGTTCAACCGTTGTAGATGACTGAAAGATAGAGACATTCGGTTGATGTTCGACAGTCATCGGTGTCGACAAGGAATGCCAAGATGATGTATGTCGAGCATGACACCTGTCAAGGTTTGGACTTGTCGAAGCTGATGTTGAAACTGTCGAAGCAGTCGAAGTAGTCGAAGTGCTAGACTTTGTCTAAGCTTGACAACATGCTAACTGCTGGTTGGATCGAGGCCTTTAGTATTTCCCACAACATTCTTGGAGAGCTCATCCGTGAAAGTATTGAACTCCCTATAGATATGATAAATGTGGAACCTTATAAAATTGTTGAACAGCAATTTGATCCTACTGCACCAACGTTCCAAAATATAAACCTAGAGGGAGGAAGTACCTGAACTATTCCTTAGTAAATAAAATAGATTAATTATGAATGTTGCGCAAGCTCAGAAGACATCGCGCAAGACTGGAAATACATTAATTATGAATATTTTGTGTCACTTTTTGTACGTTTGACCACATTTTATGGATATTGGTCATTAGTAAGTTAGGAGTTAGTTATAAATTGTCCAAGTGGACCATGAATGTAAAGCCGCAAGCCTATAAGTAGATGAAGAACTGTAAATGAAGATATAGATATGGAGAGAGAAATTGTCACATCCCCACCCTTCTACCGATGAGAGGAGGTGACTATAATGCTAACAATTCGGGCAATCTAGCCCCATGTACGTAAAATAAAATGCATTGAACTTAAACATACACCAATGCATAAATGATTATCAATCAACGGAAGAAATTTCATTCATTCAGGGCATTTTAACATGCTCATATTAAATCATAATCACATATACATATGCAAAGATAAAACAAACACAGTTGCAAGGAATTAAACACAAGAATACTTATCTTAGAAGAAGCTTGTCCCGCAACTAGCTTCGTCGCTGCAACGTTCCACCCAACCATAGGCCAGTGTGATCATAAATCACTCAACAACAATACCACCCTCGAGCTGGGCATGACTCCACCAGGAATAAGGGGAAACTAGCAGGCTCACATGTAGCCAAGGATACACAAAACTCGGCCAAGTCAACACAGTTGGGTTTATCAGGCTAACAAGGAGATGGAAAGGTTGGATGCTAAGCTAGTGAGCTCAATCCAAGAGCTATGGACACCTACACCAAAACTAGCCTGACTTCTAAAACATCCACACACACCCAACACAAGGAAGAATCCCCTTCTCTGCTACACAGTCCCTCGGGCTATGCCTTCCCTTCCAATGCTATTCAGGGGGTGTAAAGAAGAAATCCATCCCTCTAGCTCTATCTGTGAGGCTCCTACACACACTAGGTTTGTCAAGCAAGCTCTGACCCCATTTCCACTCCCACTTCAATTTCGGCCAAGGCCAAAATATGCAGTCACAACACAATATGATTTTTGGGTTCAAGGAAAAACAGTTTCAGCAACAAAATGAATTTCCAGAATGGGTAAAAATGGCCCTTTAGCAGCAATTCGGTTTCCAGAGATGTTTTGGCCCTAACATGGCCAAAATGGGCTTAGCAACACCCAAACTCATGGGTATCCTCTCCCACTCACTGGGCATTTCGAGAAAAATGATTTCCAGCTTGAAAACAATGGAGAAAAATGCAACAAAACGTGGGGAAGGAAACTCAGCCACTGATAATCACCAAAAATGATTTCTCAGCCTAAGCAAAGTGAGGTAACAAAAAAAACGTAAATGGTTTCACACACATGAAGCTCTGAATGTATGAGAGAGCTCACATGAAGGAAAAAGGGTGAGGAAAGCATAAAAACTTGAAAGAATGGTAGAATGGCCTACATTTTTTTGGTTTTTTCTTGCCCAAGGAGTCAAAACACATTTCCCCAAAACTAATGGCTTCTCCAATTCGAATTTTAGGTTGTCTTACCTTGCACATCCCATGCAATAACCAACCCAACCAATTTCTGGCAGTAATAAATGATTGGGTGAATGAGGCAAGAAAGGTAGTTTATAATTTTGATGGGTTCCCCCTTTGACATTTGGATTTTCCCCATTGTCCCAAAGGTATGAATATCCCCCCCCCCCCTTATCCTTAGGAAATCATGCCCCTTCTCATTATTGTTGCATTGACATATCTAGTTGTGGGTATTTTTAATTAAAATGCATATTTACATAATGTCCAATTTATAATGTGTCTGGCTAGCACAACATACCATAGGCATCGATTCTAATCATCGAACATATAACGTTAAATCAATGGTGGGGATTTTCCTATAGCTCCACACCATGATTAATTACAATATATACATCATATACATTTAATGAAAATGGGGTCAAAACTAGGGTGTTACATCCCCCCCGCCCCCCCCATCCCCACCCCTTCAATAGAACTGTCCTCAGTGCTTTACAAAATTGAACAAAAATGCTACACTTGCATCGCCTCAGTGCTCCACAGAGTTGAAAAAAAATTGATGTGTCAAGCACATGGCAGTTTCCAGCTCCCATGTAGCCTCATCAGCATAGTAGTGCTCCCATTACACATTTACCTGCCCTATGGCTCGGTTTCGAAGCATTGTGACTTTCCTGTCGAGGATGTGCAATGGATCGATTTGGAACTCTCCCTCGGGTTCTACCTAAATCACATCCCAATTTATTACATGGTTAGGATCACGTACATATTTCTTAAGCAAAGAAACATGAAAAAATTATGAGCTTTAGTGCTAGCAGGAAATGCAAGTCTATATGCAATTGGCCCTATTCTTTCAAGCACTTCAAACAACCCACAATATGTAGGTGACAGCTTGGCACAACTTCCAAGCTTCAAGGAACTCTTCTTGGCCCTCACTTTGAGGTAAACATTATCCCCAACATTGAACTCTATGTTCACCCTATGCTTATCTGCATAGATTTTCTATTTGTCCTAGGCTACTTTCAGATTCTCTTTGATATTTACAACCTCTTGCTCCATTTCCTTGAACAATTCTGGCCCAAGCACAACCCTGTTCACTGGATTATCCCACATCATTGGTGTCCTACACCTTCTGCCATACAAAGCTTCATAGGCACTCATCCCTAATGATGCTTGCTTTCCATTGTTATATGAAAACTCTACCAAGTGTAAGTAATCTTCCCACTTGCTTGGTTTGTCCATCACATACATGCGAAGCATGTCTTCAAGCGCTTGATTTACTCTCCTTGTTTGTCAATCAGTCTAAGGATGGTAGGCAGTGCTGAAGTTCAACTTTGTACCCAAATATGCAAACAAACCCTTCCAGAAATTGGAAGTGAACTTGACATCTCAGTCAGAAAGTATTGCCTTAGGCAATCCATGCAATTTGAAAATATCCTTCATGAAGATATTTGCAATGTCATCAGTCTTATGCATAGACTTAACCAGTACGGATGTGTTTCCTTCGTCAACTTGTCCACCACAACCATGATGGAATCATGTTGTCTCCAAGTCATTTTCAATCCTGTAATAAATTCCATGGAAATAACTTCCCATTTCCATTCTGGAAATGGCAAAGGATGCAACAATCCTACAGGGTGTTGATGCTCAACCTTTACTTTCTGACATTTCATGTACCTTGAAATGTACTCAGCCATATCCTTTTTCATTCCTGGCCAAAAGTACTACTTTATGGTTGTAGGAATCGTCTTCTAATATCCTAGATGACCAGAATATGGAGCTTGGTGGATCTCGTCCATAACCATTCTCCTCAAATCTGCTACATTTGGAATATAGGATTTGTTCTTATAAGTAAGAAGTCTGTCTTCTTCCAATTTATATCCATCATACCTCTTCTCAAGACTTTATTGCTGCAATTTTTCTTTTACCTGCTCGTACAGTTCATCTCCAGCAGTATGACTAACAATTTGCTACCTCAAATCTGACTGGAAAATACTAAGAGATGCCACATGCATTTCATGCACTTGTCTGCTGAGTGCATCAGCTACCTTGTTCTCCTTTCCTTTTATGTGCTTGATTTCAAAATCAAATTCACATAAAAACTCCAGCCATCTAGCTTGCCTAGCATTTAACGTTGGCTGATCAAACAAGTACTTCAGACCACAATGGTCTATCCTTAGCTCAAATATCCTATCCATCAAGTAATGCCTCCACATCTTGAGAGCATGTACTATGGCTGCAAGCTCTATATCATGAGTGGCATAGTTGTTCTCATGTTCCTTCAACTTTCTTGACTCATAACAAGTCATGTGGTTTTCCTGCATAATAAATCCTCCTAGTCCTTGTCTGCATGCATCAGTACACACCACAAAATCTTTTTCTGGGTCTGCAAATTTCAATATTGGTGCACTTGTGAGAATATTCTTCCATCGCTAGAAGCTTTCTTCACACTTCGATGTCCATTCAAACTTTATACCCTTCCTTTGCAAGGAAGTGATGGCATGTGCAACCTTGGAGAATCCTTCAATGAATCTCCCGTAATATCCTACAAGTCCCATAAAATATCTTACATATGTCACATTCCTCGGAGTACGCCAATTCATAATGGCTTCAATCTTCTCAGGGTCTACTAATATTCCCTCTTCTGAGATAATGTGACCCAAATACTGAATTCTATCTCTATAGAAGTCACACTTGCTCAAATTTTCATAGAGCTTATGCTCTTTGAGCAATTTCAATGTCAATCTCAAATGCTCTGCATGCTCTTCCTCATTCTTAGAATAGATAAGAATGTCACCAAGGAAAAGAAGAACAAACTTGTCCAAATACCTACTGAAGACGTTATTCATAAGGCACATAAATGTAGCTGGTGCATTTGTGAGACCAAATGGTACCACTATAAACTCATAATGTCCATACCTTGTTCTGAAGGCTATCTTATGAATGTCTTTGTCCTTGATTCTTACTTGATGATGACTAGACCTCAAGTCAATCTTAGAAAATAACTTTGCTCCTCTCATTTGATCGAAGAGGTAATCAATCCTCGGGAAAGGATATTTGTTCTTCACAGTGAATTTGTTCAGCTGTCTGTAATCAATAAAAAACTTGAGTGTACCATCTTTCTTCTTTACAAATAGAACTGGTGCTCCCCATGGAGACACACTTGGCCTGATATACTTCTTCTCCAACAATTATTGCAGTTGCATCTTCAACTCTATCATTTTTGGTGTACTCATCCTATAGGGTGTCTTGGAAACTGGTGCTGCTCCTCGCATAAGTTCAATTGTGAAATCAATGTCCCTCTTTGGAGGAATCCCACGAATCTCATCAGGAAACACATCCCTGAATTCCTACAACACATGAAAGTCCTCCAACCTAGGAGTCTCATCCTATGTTGCCTCCAAAATATGAGCTGCATACAAGTGGCAGCATTTCCTACAGAACTTATTCGATTGCATTGTAGAAACCTGTCTTACTAAAATCACCTTTGGAATTTGTTTCACAACTCTTGGGTTCCCTTCTTCATCCATGCATTCAAAAGTCTTATTATAGTAGTCATTATTTACCCTGTGAGCTTCTAACCAATCCATCCCAATTAGAACATCATAGGAAACAAGCGGAAAACATTCAGATCTACAGAAGTGATCAATCCATTCATAGCCAATGGACATTTCTCTACCACTTCACTAACCTTTCTCTTAGTTCCAGTGGCTAGTTGAACTAACCAATATTTTCTATGCTTGAATTTATTGAAAGCACAAGTCTCCACTACTCTAGGAGTGATGTAACTGTGAGTAGAACCAGGGTCAATAAAAATAGAAACATATTGCTCAACAATCTTACCTATAACTTTAACCATAGTTGACTGCTAATCTGCCCGGCAGTCCTCCAGTGCTGCATAAATACTAGGGATGACTCTTGCTACTTGACCCATTGTTTCTACCTCTTGAATGTTGTAAGCTGGCCTTGCATTCTCATTCTTAAGTGGACAATTCCTGCACATGTGGGGTCCTCCACATTTCCAACATTGGAGTGGTCCTCTGTTCTGCTCTAGCTCTTTAGGCTTTTCTCCCATCACTTTGGCTGGCTGCTTCTCAACTTTTGATGGTTATTTGTACTGATTCCTAAATTTAAAAGGTTTGAAACCTTTCTTCCTTTGGTTATACTTCTCATTCCTTTTTTCCTTAAATGTCTTCTGGTAATCAGGTTTTCCTTTTCTTTTCTCATAGTAGTACTTAGCCTTCCTTATTGCTTCTTCCAGGGTTCTAGGTTCATAAAACTCAATTCTGTCTTTGTAAGACTGAGGCAATCCACTCAAAAAATGCTGGATCTTCACCTTTTAATATTTTATGTACCTAACATTACTTAACAATTCCAAGAATTTATTTGCATACTCTTCAATGGTCTGCTATCCCAATCTCAGCTCATGGAACTCCTTAATTTTGCCATCATAATACCTGTCAGAGAGGTATTTCTGCTTGAAATACTTCTTGAATTATTTCCACTTAAGTCTCCTTTCACTAATCCTCTTTACTTACTTGAAGTGCTCCCACCAAATGGATGCCCTTCCATTCATATTGAATATGGAAACCCTGGCCTTCATGTTTCCCAAATAATCCTGAACTTGGAAATACTTCTTTATCCCAAGAAGCCAAGCTTCAGCCTCTTGTCTAGTCTTTACTTCACCATCAAACATAGGAGATTTGGCCTTCTTGAATTCATCTCGAGAGTGATCCCTGTGTTAAGAACATGTGTCAACCCACCTCTTTATTTTGTTAGTATATTTTGTCGGACACATATGCTTTGTAAGTCGTCCCATTAGTATGTTGTATTATCCCACATTCATGGGGAGTAAGTAATAGTTGTTAAGTTGTCTAGTTAATATGTTGCATTATCCCACATTTATGGGGAGTAATATTTGTTTAGATTAAACTTAGTATCTAAGTATGTGTTGAGGCTAATGAAAGCATTGAAGAGTTATTTTGTATTGGGCTTGCTCAAAGGAGGTTGCCCCCTTGAAGTGACCTGCGATTAATAAAATTTCTTCTGTGATCCATAATTTCTGTTAAATCATGCATTCTTATTGTTTATTGCAGGAGGTTCTCCACATCTGGTATCAAAGCACTTTCTTGGGCTCGTTGGGTGGAATTTCTGGAAAAAAAATTATGTCGTGCTTCCTGGCGTTGTGAGCCTTACAATTGTTCTTCTTCTTGCAGTGGTATTATTCATCTGGATCAGGGATTAGACCCTATCTGCTTAACTGTGGGAAGTACTTGGGCATATCCCTAAAACTCATTGTGAGGAGCACCACAGGAACCTCAAAGTAGTTGGCCACTGAGAAGACCTTCCAAGTGAAAAGGAAAATGACCCCCACCAGATTGACTAGATTCCCATCTGTGAGGAAAACCAAAGAGTTGTCGTTTTTTGGCCAAGCGGTTAGCAGTTTTACCTGTGCCGTGAAGTGAGGGGTATTGCCCCAATACTCAAGCCTGAGACAACCTTGGTGGCCGAGTGACTACCTTTGAACCATTAGGAAGCTAAATATACCGAGGGTCCATATCTAATTACAGTTGATAATGTCCAGCATTCCAAAATTGTCACAGATCATTTACTCCGTTTCTTGTTGATAAAGCACAACTTTCTAGCACCACCACAAATCATTTCTTCAGGAAAAAAAAGAGTATAAATTTCTGTTTTTTAGCCATATCTTCCTTGATTTAACTCTGTTTCCCTTGAAACTTCATTGTAACCCCCATAATACCATTCTGCATATTCCTTCATGGAGCACCCTGTCCCCAATTTCACTTCCTAAAGGTCGAAATTCCACATTTGTCAATTTTTAGGGTTTGTCATAACTTCTCTGATTCTCACCCAATCGCCTTCAAATTTTTCCATGGTGTTCATTTTCCATTTCTGCTGCATTGTCCCTCTTTGAAAAAATTTCCAATTCCTTCATCCCACCTCTGAAATTCACATTTTTTGCTTCTTGTCCCTAAGAAAGTGTCCAAAACCCCGTAAAACCCCAATTACCCCCCCAAATTTTTCCCAAATAAAAAATCTCCTTTTCTCAAACCCTCTCCATTTTCTTTCTACCCATTAAAAATTAAAAATTAAAAATAAAAATAAAAACCTTGCTTATGGTTGTCACCTATGCTGGATCAAATAAACAAATGGAAGAAGAAATTGCCGCCATCAAGTCCAAACTCGAAGATCTAGATCAAAAATTTCTCAGCCTCCATCATCAACATTCACCTATCAACAATCGTCGCCAGGCTGATTCTTCTGCAAACATTGGGTTCTCGTCATCTAGCAACTTCCGCGGGCCGAAGCTGGATTTTCCTTGCTTCAATGGTGATGATCCGACTGGATGGATTTATAGGGAAGAACAATATTTCAGTTTGCTGAACACTTTTGATGTCAATAAAGTCCCACTTGCATCCTTTCATTTGGAACATGAAGCACTTCAATGGTTTCGTTGGTACATCAAGGCTCATGTAGAGCCAAACTAGACAGATTTTTCCCAACTCTTTTTGCAACTATTTGGCCCTAGTGCCTTTGATGACTTCACAGGAGCACTCACCAAACTTCGCCAAACTAGCACTGTGTGGGAGTATCAGACAGAATTTGAGAAACTAGCCAATCACATCGTGGGATTTCCTGATGCATTCTACCTGAGTTGTTTTATCAGTGGTCTGATGGATGCCATACGATCTGAGGTTAAAATGTTCTTCCCCAACACAATGATGGAATCCCTAGGTTTGGCTAAGCTAGCAGAGGACAAGATCAGGGCTCAAGAACGCTCCAAATCCACTCTTGTTCCATTCAGACCGATGGTTCCCCAAAGAACCCAAAATATGCCAGCTCCTAGAACCACTCCTATCAAGCATTTGTCTGAAGCAGAGATTTGGAAACATCGGGAAAAAGGGCTTTGTTATAATTGTGATGATAAATTCACCCGAGGACATAGATGTGTTGAGCAAAATCTCTATCTTTTGGATGTGGATTCTCCACCCACACCTGAATTTTTTTATGATACTCAGGATCCAATAGATGATGATGGTTGCATTCAACAACTTCCTGCTCCAGACGACCAACCAGAGATATCTCTCCATGCCTTAGCTAGAGTCACCACCCCACAAACCATGTGGGTCAGAGGGTTCTTCAAAAAACTTCCTCTTACAATACTCATTGATTTTGGTAGCACTCACAACTTCATTTACCCAAGGATTGCCAAACAGGATGATTGTTTCATCCATCCTTGCTCCAGCTTTGAAGTCATGATTGCCAATGGGGGCACCTTACCTTGCAAAGGGAAGTTTTTTAATGTGCGCATATCTATGGGGGATTATAACTTGCGCTCTGACATGTTTTCCTTTCCCTTAGGAGGATGTGATGTGGTTTTGGGCGCTCAATGGTTACACACACTTGGACCCATTTTATGGGATTTTGCTGAACTTTGGATGCAGTTTTCAATCAATGGTACCAAACACACATTGCTGGGCTTACAACCAGGGTCTCTTAGCCTCATCAGTTTGCATCAAATGGAAAAGCTTCTTAAGAAAAGTTCACATGGTGTCATTGCTCAGCACCATTTCATTCAGATGCAACCTTCAGCAGTCTCAACTACTCCATTGGATCTCCAACAAATTTTGGATCAATATGCATGTGTGTTTGCTGATCCAGTGGGATTGCCACGTTCCTGACCCGAGGACCATTGTATTCCACTCCTTCCTAGAAGCATCCCTCCCAACATCAGGCCCTATCACTACCCATTTCACCACAAGACAGAAATTGAGATGCTTGTTCATGATTTACTGAAGCAAGGTGTTATTTTCCCTAGAACTAGTTGCTTCTCTTCACCGGTCCTTCTAGTCTGGAAAAAAGATGGGTCCTGGCTCCTTTGCATCAAATTTCGAACACTTAATCACATCAAAATAAAGGATAAGTTTCCAATTCTTGTTGTTGATGAGCTTCATGGTGCTCATTTTTTCTCCAAGTTGGATCTTCGTTCTGGGTATCACCAAATTCGGGTCATGCAGATGATATCCCTAAAACAACTTTCGGCACACATGATGGCCATTATAAATTTTTGTTCATGCCATTTGGCCTCACAAATTCCCCTTCCACATTCTAGGCATTGATGAATAAAATATTTCGGCCCTACTTACGAAACTTCATTCTAGTCTTCTTTGATGATATCCTCATCTGTAGTAAAACCTGGGATGAGCATCTTCAACGTATGGATCTTGTACTGTAAATTTTCTGTGATCATCATCTCTGTGCCAAACAATCTAAATGTGTTTTTTGGTAGAAGGAAGTAGAGTATCTTAGGCATATTGTTTCAGCACAAGGGGTTCGTGTTGATCCTTCCAAAATCGATGCCATGAAAAAATGGCCACATCCTCATACCTTGAAGAGCCTTCGTGGGTTTTTGGGACTTACTGGCTACTAACGCAAGTTTTTCAAGGATTATGGGAAGATTGCAGCTCCATTAACAACTCTACTAAAAAAGGATTCTTTTTCATGGACACCTGCTGCTGAGTGTGCATTTGAGAAACTGAAACGAGCTATGTGTACCACACCTATTCTAGCTATGCCTTATTTTTCCAAGCCCTTCACTATTGAGAGTGATGCTTGCGAAAATGGACTTGGTGCTGTCCTCCTCCAAGATGAACATCCCATTGCATTCACCAACAAATCCCTGTCTGGTAAGAATTTAGTCGCCTCTACATATGAGAAGGAAATGATGGCTATTTTGCATGCCATACAGAAGTGGCATCCATACCTCTTAGGGAATCATTTCTACATCAAGACTGATCACCAGAGCCTGAAATATTTCCTAGAACAACGAGTCTCATCCCCAACACAAAAAAAATGGTTTAGAAAACTCATGGGTTATGACTACGAGATCACTTACAAGAAGGGTAAGGACAATCTTGTGGCATATGATCTTTCCCACACATTTGATGACCATGCTTCTCTTTTAGCTATTTCTATGCCTATTCCAAATTGGTTACAATCTATTCAACAAGGCTATGTTAATGAATCTTCCTTATCTCAAATCATTCAACAGTTGGCCAGTAATCCTTCTCTTGTATTGTATTAATCTTGGGATGGTTCTTCTCTGAGATACAAGGGTTGCTTGGTGCTTCCCCAGAGCACAGATCTTCACCAGGCTATCTTCTATGAACTCCATGCTTCTCCAGTGACATGACACTCTGGGTTCCTCAAAACGTATGAGAGGGCATGACTTAACTTATTTTGGAATGGAATGAAATGGGAAATTCAACAGATGGTTGCTGAATGTGATACCTGCTAGCGCCACAAGGGTGAAACTACACTCCTCCCTGGCTTGCTCGAACCCTTTTTCCATCCCTACAAGGATTTGGATAGATATTTTGATGGATTTCATAGTAAAGAGGTACCTTGATCCATTCTTGGATGTGATAGGCATCGAACTGCTGATATCAGAATGTATCAGCCCCAATATGCTTGTAGCTCGGTTTGCCTTCCCCCGATCGAACTTGTGCTCAGGGTGTTTTCCAATCACACAACCCTTGCAAACTCCCGTGGTTGCCTTGATGACCGAGAGGCCTTCAACCATGGAGTTTTTCTATAATTTCTGCAAATATTTGAAATTAATATGGCCAAACCTTTCATGCCATAGCCTACTAACCTCATTTCCATGAGTTAGTAGAGCAATGGGCTTTGCATCCGCAACAAAGTGAGAGAACTCATAGGCTTTTGCATGATTATTTGCAAGGCCTTTTGCAATGAGTTTCCCGGATGCAATTTCTATTATCTCAACATCATTTGGGCTGAAAGAGAATCTCTTAGGAATTCTTGTATGTGTCATCTGATAGACACTAAGGATATTTGCTGCTAGATATGGTACATACAAAACATTAGAGAAAAAACCATTTTCAAGATCTACAGTACCTTCTCCTTCGGAAATGATGGTGGAGTCATCTCCCATGTGGATGGGGATGGATTTGCTGGTCTCCAAGAAGGAAAAGGAGTCTTTTTCATCCATCATGTGAATTGAATCTCCAGAGTCAATCAGTAGTGCTTTGGACTTCGAAGTGCTTTCCATGAGGGCATGACCTTTCTCATGCCATGGTTCCCGATCTTGGTGATCTCTCCTCCGAAAGCTCTCCCGAAGATTGATGTGATTCCTCTCAAGGAGAGAGGTTGCTTCATCAAGCTTTTCCTTCATGTAGGCATGTTTAGGGTGAAAAACCTTCCTGCAATAAGAACACTTGATTTTTTCTTTCCCATTGTGCCCTTTTCCTTTGTTCTTCCTTGAGCTGGAAGATTCATCATGCTACTGGTTTGCAACTCTAGGCTTGGGTGCATCAAATTTAGTTTTCTAATTTTTCTGTTGCTTTCCTTTACCCTTTAGATATTTGGTCCCCGAGACATGGAGGGCTTGATCACGAAAAGATAGGATGATCCCCATCTGGACAAGCTTATCATGTTCGTTTGTTAGGGACTCAATGAAGGCATTGAGTGTAGGCATCTTCCATCCATGGGTTGTGAGCTTCCCCGCACAAAATGTAGAAACAAAAACTGAATAATCAGCCCCGAGTTTGGAGAGAATGACAAGTATGAGCTGATCATCCTCCTTCTCCATGTTGCATTGCTTCAAGAGTAAAACAATATGCTTGAACTTTGTAAAGAAATCATTCAGAGTCTCGAAATTGGAAGGTTGGAGAGACATGAGTTCATTTTTGAGCTGGTAAACCCTCAATTCATCATGATTTATGTATAGAGATTCCAATTTGTCCCATATTTCTTTCGGTGTCTTCAAATCCGTAAGATGGAAGAGAAGGTCTCGGGAAATAGAGAGGCACAAGAAACCGGAGGCTTCATCCTTCTTGTTCAAGAATCTTGCTTTTTCTACGGCGGACCCAGGTTCAACTTCAGTGTCCATGGTGACTCTAAAAAGTCCTTTGGAGTCCAACTGAATCTCCATATAACTTTTCCATGAGTGGAAATTGTATGGAGTCAAGAGATCTGCTAAGGAGGCCATTTGGATGTGCTATAGCAAATGCTTCACCTGTAGAAACCTGAAAAGCAAAACAGAAAGGGAAAAATAAGGTCGGACAGCCTGTACATTCTAGGCTTTCATCACACCCAACATATTAAATCAAGCAAGCTTGATCAACAAGTTCTTTACTTGGGATATTGAGTGGTAAGCCTTGGCTTCTGGTGCAGTGCTAAAATTTTGAGCTATTGCTCACTTTTCATGGAGAAATCTATCAAAAAGCTTGTTTTTGAGAGATAGATCTTCGTCCCGCCGTATGCTCTGATACCATATTATTTTTACACATTGATCTAGGAACAAATAATCAATCTCATCAAGAAATAATCAACAAATAACTCAGAAATGGTGTTAATCGGAACTGGAATTGGTTTCCTCTCTATATATTAAATAAACAATGAATGGTTACAATAACAATGTTAAGCAATAGCTTAACTCAATGAGGAATTCGAATACCTAAGGAGGAAATTCGAAAATCAATGAGTGAGTCTGGCTTAACTGACTGTAAGCCATTGGTTCGCACTCAGTTAACCACTTGACCAAAACCCTAATTGACTCACCAAACCCTAACTAAAGTCGGAGTGCAATAAATGACTGAATCTCAACTAAAGGAGATCAAACACATGTCATAGCAAGCCAACCATCAAGTGCTAGTGCTCCATGACTTCAATGAACCCCGATGAGGTTAACTGAAGCTGAACTAATCATCAGAAGCTGGTGGAGGTGCTCCTATTGACTCCAGATCATTAAATAATATTAAATAATCATTAAATAATATATTTAATGAGAGGAGGCACCTTAACTGACTGGTTCAACTGATTGTAACCACCAGTTAGCAATTAGGTGCATTAATATCACTGAGATCACCCCCAAAGTGCTCGAGTTAGCCTTCTTGACTATAGGAGAAGGATAAGTTATCCTCCTTGACTGTAGGTAGGCATGGGTGTGACTGGATGATGGCAATTAATGCTCCACTGATGTCAATTAATGTAAATTATACTTAGGATAGTGGTTTAACT
>LPNX011042097.1:97825-111860 GCA_001517045.1 Pseudotsuga menziesii | reverse complement strand
TCTGAATGATATTCTCCATGCATTTCTGTTATATTATATCTGACTGGCAGTCTCTAAAAGCACTGGTTCATTAATATGTTTTGATAAGCTAATCCTTTCATGGTGCTTTCTTGGTATCCCATTGATCCACTCACTGAAAGAGAAATGATTTTTTAAAGTTACCAAGCATACTTAGCCATAACCACTAAGTAGTTTCTTGGAGAGCTAACAAGTACAAAATATAGATCATGAAAGTATATAAAAAAATCATACAAATGTACATCAAGAAGGTACCTCATCAAAGAATCATGAAAGTGCTTGCACATCCAAGTATGTAGATCATCATGTGGTCCATACACATAAGCATCAAGTATTATATCAGATATTCCCCAATGACATAGGTGAGGATCCTATGTCCCATAATGATTCTCCGAAAAAATATAATGTGCTTCAAGATAATCAGCCATGTGTTCTTTCATCCAAGAAGTGAATGAAGAACCTCCACCAAAATATGAACCAAATAAGGAGCAAAGAAAACATGAAGACTTCAAGTGGCTCAAATAAGTCTCATCAATGCACCCACGAATATGTATATCACCATCATGAAACAAAGGTTGATGTTGAAAATGTAAATAATAGTGTGCTATAGTCATGTCATCATCAAAAGGAGAGACATGAGTTTCATACTCCTCATGTGGCACCATAAAAAAGAAACCTTTCACCCATACTTCATTAGGATGAATGCTACAAATTTTGGAAGTGTAGGATGTAGGAGAAAGAACCAACTCACCCAAATTATTAGAAAGTGAAAAATTTGCATCATGTGAAGGATCGATAGGATTAGGAACACGCACCCCCCTAAAAAATGAAAAACTTTCCTCATAGGTTTGTTCCAAGGTAGTGGAATCATGCATGTATTCAAAAAGTGTGTAGCCATTTTCAAGTTGCAACTCAAGTTCCTCTTCCACCACAACAAGTGATTGTCTCTCATCGAGCTCATCTTAAAATACATCAAGAACCTGCAATTTTCCATGTTTCTCATGATCCCTCATGTCATGAGAATTCTCGAAGCAATCTACCATATGCCAATCTGAAACATAGGAGGAAGAACAAGTATCTTGCAACCTCTTAATAAGTTGCTCATTTTGAGTTTTGAGCTTATGAATATCCTCATTGTTATTCAAGTATGCTTCATGTAACCCTTCATTAACATCAACCAGATTGTTTCTATCAAAAATAAAAGACAAGAAATTATCTTCGATTGTGCACATTGCACTTTGAATCTTCTCCATGTCTTCAAGGAAGGATGGATCCTCCAATGAAGAAACTTTTCAACAAGAATTTGATACCAATTATTTAGTGTCATGGACTATGCTAAGGGCCTCATGGATATTCATTTCACTCATCTTCAAATACCCTTAAATGAAGGATGGTTCATGGGAGTGGAGCTCCTCTTCTTCTTTCTTCATGATTTGATCAACTTCTTGAATCTCAAGTGGTGATGGGGAATATGAACTTGGTTCTTCATTAGATGCTACAAGGCATTCATATTTATGCTCATGAGAAATTTGGATTGGAGAAACATTTTCAAATCTGATCTCTATGTCACCAACATAGATTTGTGAGCACCCATCAGTAGGTATTCCTTCACAGTTCAAGCATCCCTCAAATATAGATGCTCTTCGGTCCATGTCAACAGTAGAATATGACTTGGAATGATATCCAATCGTTTCAAGGGACTCTTCTTCATTCTCATGTGATGTTTCCTCATATTTTTCAAAGTCACTTGGGAGTGACTTTTGATCCTCTTGATGTAATACTTTTTATACTTCACCACCCATAGAACTTGGTGACTCCTTGGTCTCCTCCATACTTGGGGATTGCTGATTGTTCCTTAATGAGTTCAAATATTACATATTGTGTCTAAATACTTACAACCAATCTTCAAAGTCTTCAAAAATAATTGTCTTATGTGTCTCTCCATGATGGAAACTACTACTACCCCCTACTACCAGCTTACCCCTAAGTTGTCTAGCCATCAATTCGAACCCTTACATAAGTTGCTTGGTCGTATCATAAAAATATGAATTAATGAGCTTCTTAAATTAATCTCTATAATACATAACTTCAATAGGTTCCAATAACATGCTCTGATACCACTGTAATGTCCCTTCTTGGAAATTTTGGAGAAATGCACAATTTGGGAAAATTCAAGATTAACTAGTCTTGCATCTAGGAGTTCCAAATGGCACCAAATGGTCCCGAATTTGAAATGGACTAATACAATGAGTATTAATACCTATAAAGAGACTCTCTCATCACTTTAGGACTGACTTTATACCTATGCAACTTATTTTGGGGCTAATGACAAAAAAGGAAAAAATGACTAGGAAATTGTGATGAAAGCCCCCTATGGTGTAGGCCAAAAGGGCTTCCCAACTCATGTACAACCCTACAAAATTTCAGAACATAGTATTGGGAATGATATAAGACCTGGTGGAATTTCATTACACATGGTTATTAGTTCTGAAAAATGGTTATATCACTACAACAAAAACTGGATTTAGCGTCTCTTTTTGCATCCATTTTTGCGTCTAGACCATCTTTCAGTGTATTTTTCTTCATTTTTTGGACAAAATGGTGCAATTTCATGGGTTGGTGCTATTTTAGGCATTTTTTGCGTCCTTTTTCTAAATCTCGCACAAATTGCGACGTAATTTGCATCGGGTTTTGCACCTGGTTATGCGCCAGATTTTGCATCAGGTTTTGCGATAGGTTTTGAGCCTAGTTTTGCACCTAATTTTGCGCCTAGTTTGTACATCTACTATTGTTGCGCCCCCTTTTACGTCCATGTTTGTCTCAACTTTTACGCCCTTTTTTTCATCCACTTTTGCATCCTTTTTTACATCCACTTCTGCTTCTTTTTTTGCATCCCTTCCTGTGCCAAATTTTGCATCAAATTTTACATCATGTTTTGAGTCTGGTTTTGCATCTCGTTTTGTTTCAGCCAATTTTGCATCCAGTTTTGCATCCATTTTTTCATCCCCTTTTGCACCCACATTTTCATCCCTTTTTACATCCCATTTTGCATCCATGTTTACGTCTTTTTTTGCATCTACTATTGCATCCACTTTTGCCGTGTCCCAATTCACACCCATTTTTGCGCCTACTTTTACACCCACTTTTTCTTCAAATTTTGCATCCAAGTTTGCATCTTTTTTTGTATCCAATTTTACATCAGTTATTGCATCCCTTTATGCATCCATTTTTGCATCCACTTTTGCATCGAGTTTTGTGTTGGGTGTTACAACTACTTTTGCATCTACTTTTGTTGCATCCACTTTCACATCCAATTTTGTATCCAATTTTACATCCATGGTTGTATCCAATTTTGCGCCACTTTTTTCATCATGTTTTGCTTCCACGTTTGCATAATTTTTTGCATCCACTTTTGCATCACCTTTTGTATCCATTTTTGGTGCACCCCATTATGCGCCCACTTTTGTGCCTACTTTTGTTGCATCCATGTTTGCATCCTTTTTTGCATCCATGTTTTTATCCACTTTTGCATCCATTTTTACACCCAGATGTTGAACATAACAACAAGGATAATGATTATGATATTGAGGATGGTTATGATGATGATGATGATGATAATGTTGTTGATAATGAGGAGAACGATGACAATGATCATGATGAGGATAATGAAAATGATGACATTGGAAATGATTATGATGGCAATGAAATGAATGATGATGATGGTGACGATGACAATGACAATGATGATGAATACAATGAGAATGATGATGTTTATCATCTTAAAAAATAAGTTGTTATTTGTCATGCATAAATTGTATGTGTCCTCCATGACCCTTTTCCACTAATCATATATTTTGGGTAGATGTTATTTCTTATTCCAAAGATAATGATGAATAACTGATGAAAATGCCAATAATGATGACGATGATGATGTCAAGGACAATGGTGATGATGATGATGTCAAGGACAATAGTGATGATGATGACATGAATGTTGATTATGCCGATGATGATGACTATTGTGATAATCATTGTGACAATGACAAATATGATGATGATGATCATCATCATCATCATTTCCATCATCTTCATCATAAAAAACATCATCACTGTCACTGTCATCTAGTTCATCATCGTCATCATTTAAAGCATATGGGATATGTTTACCATTTAAAGCATGCATAAAAAGTGGGATATAGTTACAATTTTAAGCATGCATAACTTATAACTATGATTGAGCACATTTTAATCTTGGAGCTTGTAGTGAAACCCCATTTCTTTACCTCTACCAACACTTTCTTATAAGGATCATCATCATCATCATCATTTCTCATGTCATTCTCATTGTCATCGTAATTGTCATTGTCATCATTACTATCATCATCATCATCATCACCATATAATCACATCATTGTCAACTTCATCATCATTGCCATCGTTTTCATCATCATTCATATCATCATCATCATCATCATTGTCATTGTCATTGTTATCATCAACAACAGCATTGTCATCATCATTATCATGTAATCACATAATTGTGAATGTCATTGTCATCAAATAAATTACATTTATTGTTTCCACTTTAGCACCCCAAATCAATTACATTTATGTTCTCCTTATGCTAGTCTGTATAGGTGCAAAACTAGGTGGTTTATATCATCATGACGCTAAAATGGACACAAATTGCGTCCACTATAACATCCCAAATAAATTACATTTAAATTCTACTTGTGCTAGATTCATGTCTAGGTGAAAAAATAGGCACATTATATAAAGATCTTGCTAAAGTGGAAAAAAGATGATTTGTAAGGGTTTGTAGCCCTGATTTCACTAAGAGGTTTTATGGCCATGATTTTTATTTGCAATTCTTAAAACATGGTTTTATGTGGATGATTTTTCCTGAAATCATTTCCTTGGACCCAAATTCAGTTGGATGTTTTTAAATCAAGGTCCTCAGACCCCCGTACAGTGCTGTTATCTGTAGCGGGCATCCTCCATTAAGGTGCAAGGTTCGAAGCGTAAGTCCTAATAACACGGGGTAAAGCGTTAGATATTCTTCCTTTCCAGGGTAGGATAAAAATAAAGGGGCAAGGTTAGATGCTTCTATCCTGTTGTAGTGGGTTAATAGGAAAGAGCAGCAGTCGAAACAACAGTCGAGTAAAGAACAGAAGGCAGTATAAAGGAAGGAAGTCGAACAAAGGAAGGCAGTCTAAATACGGTAATGCATAGTTCATCATATGGTTCTTTTTTTTCTTCTTCAGAGTATTAATTGATCCATGAGGTTATATTCTGCTATCCGCCCTCCTTATATATCAAACAATTTCCACAAATGAATTTCTTACAGAATTTCCCAACAATGTTTAAAACCATCCCAGGAATTTCTTACTGGTGTTCATTTCCTAGGAATGTCCAGGATACCCCCATCAAGACCAAAAATTCCTCCAAGGCCTTTGAAAGCCTCAACAACTTCCCTATGCAAAATTGGGGGTAATGAGGAGGAAATGGGCCCTTTGAGAAAATCTTATATGGTTTCATTTCAGAATGGCAGAGATAAAGACTCAGGTGTGCATCAAAAATAGATATGCACACTTAGAGAAATGGATGGATTTGGTCGAAGAGGCATGCTCTGACTTTAATGAAAAGAAAATTCTTGTTTTCTAGGATCCGAAACTCTGTAATTCCATTCGACAATATGGGGCAATAGTAGTATATGGGAATCTAGTAGAGATGCAGGTTGATGGATTCTATCAGGACAATTCCAAGTGGCATGAAGGGATGTCTTGTGGCCTGGGTCAAGGTACCAAGCAATTTGAGGACAACATGGAAGAGCCCTCTATTTTAGAGGGGGACATTCAGTCACAGATATTCATTGATTACCATATGGCTTAGATGCATTTTTTTCTTGAGACTCATGTCTCTACTACAAAAACTATTTCTAGTGTATGCCTCAAAAGGGTTTTGGTATGTATGTCTAGCTTGAGTTTCTTTATGCACAATGATATTCTATCTTCTAGAATGCTAAACTAGAATTAGAATTACATGAAAATAATAAAGAACAATTGTACTGCACACATTTTTAGAGAATTAAGTAAAATATTTGTAAAATAATATTAAGAGAATATCCCAAAAAAGTAAATAAAATGAGGAAGTGCCTCTCTCTTTATAGGAGAGGCTAAAAATTTCTATACAATAAAATATAATATGTTCCTAATATCTAGCCTACTGGGAGGGGTAACATAATACAAAAGTCCCACTACAACAAACTAATACGATAAAATAAGGTGGTCAATGCCACTTGTACAATGATGATATACATGGGCCCCTAACAAATGAAAAATGCTCCAATAAGCAAGGAAACGAGATGGTTGGTGATGCCACATGGCCTCCAAAGGACCCCTCCAAGAAACTACTATCCAAGAAATGTCCATAAGACAACCTAAAGCCCCTTTTCAAGTGGGTTCTTTAGCAATCCAACTCCTCCAAGCAACCAATATATCCACCTACTAACCTCCAAAGTTTTATTCAAGATTACCTATTGATCAAGAAACTTCCTAAAGGGATTGGAAACCCATAACAATTGTCCATATGTCCACACATGTCTATTCTCCAAGGGATTCCTCCATCACAATGCCCATATAGAAGATCACATTACTTCCTAAAAGGGGTACTCAAAGCAAGTTGTGTAAAAGGAAACCAAAGCACTTTTTCACTTTAAACCATTTCTCTAAAGCTTGGTGCTCCACAACAAGGTTTTCCACCTTCACCAAAGAATATTTCACTCTAAACCATTTCTCTAAAGCCTAGCGCTCCACAACAAAATTTTCCACCTTCATGTCCATGTACCAACCAAATAAATCCAATGGTGTCCACAATATAACAATAACAAGAAGGGGTTAAAACTCAAGTCTAAACCAAATAAAAAGTCACCTTCATGAAGAGTTCCCTAATTAAAATATTCCACTTCCGAAACAAACTATCAATGGTATCGAGTCCCTTGGTGAAACGCAAACCATGGAGCTTCCCCCTTCCTTTAATTAAAATATATTTATCTTTTTTAAGAGACCTCCCACATGGAATGGTCCTGAATAACTATTTTTTAAGAGACCTACCACATGGAATGGTCCTCGATAACTTCGATAAATTCTATGGTTTGGGCACGACCCCTTCTACAGCTAGCTTTCACAATGAAACCACTACCGATGATCCCGTCACTCTCGCATAGCTGCTTTACATCAAGACATGGCAGATGCTACTTTACATCAAGACATGGTAGATTCTATGCTAGGATAAAATTTAGTCAATAAGAAAAAGCCCCCACGAAATGCCCTCTCTTTGAATAAAAATAAGGGAATAGCCCCCACGAAATGCCCTCTCTTTGAATAAAAATAAGGGAATATTAGACAACCCTACGATACATACGATGTCTTCCATTAGAAAGATAGAAATCCCTTTGTTAGTCGACACCATAACGCTTTGATGTTATGTAATTTTTTTCTAATTGTCTACTCTTACTAGTCACCGTTCTGTGATGATACAATACGGTAAGGCCCCTACCCTGCATAGTATACATGGCTTATATACTTCAGAAGTTAGGGTTTATGGGGATATATGGGGATATATGGGGATATATTTCTTTAGGGTTTATGGGGATATATTTCAAAAGTTGTTCCAGCAAGAAATAGCGTACGCTCATTCTATGGGGACAAACCCCGTCCCCGAGGCCCCCCTATTTGGAAACCTCAAGAGCCCCTATGCCCAGGTCTCTGCTTTTTATAATTATTTGCTGGGGTTTTCCACTGTCAAGGACTTTACTTGGGTTGATGAGTTTAGGGTTTCCGCAGGGCCGAATCGCAAGACCAGGAGGCTGATGGAGGAGGAGAATAAGAAATTGAGGGAGAAGGCCAAGAGGGAGTATAATGAGACCGTGCGTCAGCTTGCTGAGTTCGTTAAAAACAGGGATAAGAGGTTTTTGGAGAGGCAGCTGCAGAGAAAGAAGGAGGAGGAGGCGAAGGCAGCGCAAGCGAAGCTTTGGCACGAGAAATTGGAGAAGGAGAAGCTCGCGAGGTCAAGGCAATATGAGGAGCAAGAGTGGGAAAGAGTTGATGAGGGTGAGGAAGTGGAAGAGTTTTGGAATCGAGGTAGCCATGATGGATGGTATGATCATGATGTTAAGGGCAAGAAGGGATCGGAGTATGGGCAGCCTGGTGGGAATCCGGAGTTATATTGCATTGTTTGCAGTAAGAAATTTAAGTCGGATAAGCAGTGGAAGAATAACGAGCAGTCAAAGAAGCACAGAGATAGAGTTATGGAGTTGAAGGATATGTTTGAGGAGGATAGTTTGATGGATGGGATCGTGAATGGGGTTGACGAGAGATTAGATTGTGATTCACCAGTTCAAGAAATAAGCGAGGATACGAGGGCACATGGAGACAGTATTGCGGCAGAACTAGACGACCTTGGAATCAATGAGGGATCGACTCTAGGGGAACAACCTGACAGTTTTGAGGACAACAGCTCAGATTTTGAAGAAGACAACAAGACTAGCATACACATGGTCACTCGAGATTTCTCTGTTTTAGAGAACACAAAAGAATTTGAAGAATCTGGCACCGCTGTAGAACATTTTGACAATCTACCTTATGATAGCAATAATGCAAGCGATAAAAGTATTGTGGAGGATGAGGAAGAAGAAATTGAAAACAACACAAAGGTGAATTCTAGCGACGATGAGCATGAAATCGATAACAGTGATGTGGATGATGAAGCTAGTCTGCTAGAAGCAATGCTAAAGATGCTTACTGCCAAACGAGGGGCTAATAACGTGTATCGGGACACTACTTCAACTGAAGCTGATGGCACTGATTACAGTTATAGAGGAAATGATGAAGAGTACAGCTCCACATATCAAAGAAGCAGGAATTCTAATAAATTTGAACCAAGTACATATTTGGGTCAGCTAGACACATATAATGGAACTCAAAATGATAAGGGAATTTCAAGGCCTGCTCAGAGGAAAGGTTCCAAGAACAAATCGAAACAAAGAAGAATGTTGGCTGCAGGTGCTGATAAGCATCCAGCAACAGACATTGTAGAGGAGGTAGAGACAAGGTCACAGATCAATTTAGGTGATTGACAATATGGGACAGAGTTTCGTTTTCCTGTAGATAAACACGTAGATGAACTTGAAGGTGATAACGAGAAGGGAAGACTTCGAAAACCTGAAAAGCAATCCCTTGAAAAGAAATCTTCTATTGAGAACACATCAGCAAAGGAACTCGGTGCTAAGTCCAAAAAGCAAGTGAAAGGCAAGAAAGGGAAGGTAATACTTTAGATTTTTACAATAAGCATTGCAAGCTAAGTATCTAAAAATATGCTATCTGGGCTGTGTTTTTGAGTGAAACTACCCTTCATAAAGGGGAAACCTGTCAAAAATTCTATTATGGACCACTATTTTCTTTGTCTGGATTGGGAACTAGTTTCTCTAGAAATGGGCTAGATATTTTTAGAAATATTTCAAGTTTGTTCATAATGCATTCAAAATTCAGAAAATACTTTTGCCTGTAAGGGAGCAAAATTCAGTAGTAGTAAGACACCTTTTATGTTGAGAGATAAGTCTCGAATTTCTATTTTCAACGGGCAATAAGTATCAATCACAGAATTTACTATGACAGAGCTTCTGTTGAGGCAGTTTGCTTCACCGTATTCTGTGAAGAACACTGTATTTGCCTTCACCCAATAGATGAATGTCCTTGGATAATGTAAATGATATTGGGACACATCCTTTCACGAATAGTTACTATCATTTGTGTTTATACGGTACTATCATTGTATCTTCAATTATCTCATATTTTAATTTTTCTTATATTATATATTTATCCATATGGATTCATTTACAGTTGCATATCTATTTCGAATATTTATTCAGTACGTCACATTGGTGTTAGAGCCTCGTTGTCTGATTCATCCCTTGGCCATCATTTTTTAGACATTGTTTGATCTAGCTTCTAGCCACATCAAATTTCACCCTTTTTTCAATAATATGCCCTAATAGCGTCCTTAACAAGTTAGCCTTATCCATGGCCTAATATAGATATCCCATGGGGGGATTCTCTCCATCAACCAGCTTAAGAACCTTTACCTAATGCCAAAGGTTCACTCAAAGGGCACATCTTCTCTGTGGATTCCCATAGGGACTATATAGATAAGAGTAGCAAGAGTAATTCTACTGCTTTTTTGCTGAATGGAGAAGCAGCCCACCGCTCAGAAACAAACATTCTATTTGAAGTACATTGTTTGACTTTGAATTGATTGAAGAGAAATGAAAGTTGTAGCAACTTGAGTGATTGGAGGAATCGCCAACTCCCTACATGTGAATTGGTTAAGTACTAAGGTATGATTAAATATTGACGTAGTTATGGTCTTAAACACCTCAACCACTTAACAAACTCTAATTGTCAATATTGTCACAAACTGAGACGCGATTTTTCCGCTAGGGCATATGATTTTTTATTAAGTGCATCCAATTTGCAGTGGTTTTTAATGGTTAATGGACTCTAACATGATTTTCCAGCTAGGGCACATGATTTCCAGTGTGTTTCTGAGAGTCATGAACTTAGAAATGAATTTTCTGGTAGTTGTTTGCAAGAGAAAAAGAGCTGAAATCTGTCTATTTCTAAAGGAATTTCTTTTTTTATTTTAGTGCATAGGTTTGGGCTGTGATTTTAATTTGAAAATGCAGATTAATTGGAAAAAACACATTTTTAAAAATTAGAGTTTTCACTTTTCATCCTTTTTTCAATTTTGTGGTTATAAATGGCGGTTAAGAAATCACCTTTTTTTCTTTTCTTTTTCGATCAGCTAGAGAATTATTTGTTTCAACACCTATTAAGGGGCATAACACACTTTGCACCCTACCCATGGTGTCTTAAGTTTTGTGGTTTATCAGAAAGATTGGTGTTTCATTAGATCATGAGGCTGCTGGAAAGGCTGGTCATTATTTCACAATTTACTATGTGACCTAAAAGAAAGTTGTGCTTTAGAAACAAAGCACTTACATCCTTGAAAACAACACATTATTTTCAGGCAATATACAATTGCAAACCAATAGATTAGGATCTAAGTCACATGACATGAAGACATGGGTCATGAAGGATACACAGATACAAGTATCTGATAAGGGACTTGTTGAGATACAAAATGAACATTTTAAAAAAAAATTAGAACATTCACAAAAACACTTGGACTCCCTTCAAATTTTGATTTTACCCTTTCCCTGCAAACTGAGAGACCATAAGAGCTCTTTCCCTACATATGTAAGTGAAAAAATACAACGAAAAATGTTTTTTAGTGTCAGACATGTCTAGGGCACATGTCTGACAAATGTTTGACATGTTTCCTATTTTAGTGTGTCTGTGTTTGATATGTGGGATTTGGACATGGACCGCCAGTTGGACATGTCCTTTCTTAGATTAGGATAGCATTATTTTCCAGGGAATAGATATGGTTCCTTGGTTAAAATGTGAATCTACCTAGCTGGTTAAGTTGCATGGCAAGCATTATAAGCCTTGGGAGAAAGCATCATATGCAGCATAAGTATTAAAGAGATGACAAGGTTCATTAGCTTTAGCACATTAGGGTATGGGTATCCAAAACATACTATCGGATCTATTTTGAATGAATAGGTTAGCAAAGCAACAAATATGCTGGTTTGTTCCAAATTGAAGGTTCCAACCTCTTGCATGCCACCCTGCAAAACCTCAGTTGGAAAGATGGGCCTTGGTGGAGAAGTTGCAATGATGCTCAACACTGGATGATGTTGTTAATCCAACCTCTGATTCAGACTCTTTCCCGTTGGCGTATTATTACTGTGCCTCTGAGGAATCTCTGCAAACTCCCAATCTAGAATTGGAACAAGTGAGATATTATGGAGTAGATTCACAATGTTACTGTCAAAAAAAAGGAAAAAAAACTGATTTTTCAAGTGTGAAGTGTTTGATTAGGTGTTATCAAACTTCTGAGTGAGCAAGTGATTTTTGATTAGTTGTTGAACTTCTCTTAGATGGTCATTTCATTAGACAATAGGAGCAATGGAGGTGTGATACAGCCAAATTGTATAATCTCATAGAATCTCATCTCAAGAGAAACCTCAATTTTCCATTCAGTGCTTTTTGTTTTTGAAAAATCTATGATCATATTCAATAACTGGCCAATATATACCTACCAATTTCCACTGATATCATGTTCTCAATCAGTTTTTATTCTTGAGAAGTTGTTAATGAGAACATGTCAAGTAAATTGTGCAACCTGTCAAGCTTAACATAAATTTTCTTCACTTTATTTTTACCATGGCTCTTCACATGATCTCTGTTGGATCTTGTGTGTTTGCTTCTCTTTCTTGATAACTTGTTGAACTTCTCTTAGATGGTCATGTCATTAGACAATAGGAGCAATGGAGGTGTGATACAGCCAAATTGTATAATCTCATAAAATCTCATCTCAATTGCAACCTCAATTTTCCATCCAGTGCTTTTTGTTTTGGAAAAATCTATAATCATATTCAATAACTGACCAATATATATCCTACCAGTTTCCAGTGATAAGCCAGAATATAGGAGTACCTTGGTTAAAGAATGAAGCTCAGTTATTCAATTGGTTCATTGTTGAATTACCTATTATCAATTCTCAGTGAACAAAGACCTGAAGTTCAGGTCTTTGAAGAAGGTTTGTTTCCAAAAGTGGTTTTGTTGTCAAAAGTAGAATATTCATATATACACCATCTTAGGTACAAAATGTCATGAGCCAATTCTGTTCACTACTTAATTCCTAATGACACAAAGATGAATGATTTTTTTTAGAAAATGCTAAAATCTTGTGCCATTATTGGTAGAACTGTATCTTTCAAGTGCCAAAAACAGTTACAAAAACTCTTGCCGATGCCTCAGTTTTCATATTAAAAAAACTCTTGCCGATGCCTCAGCTCATCACAACATTAGCAACTACAGAATGTATCTTTTTTCTTAAAGTGCTAACTTCCAAGTACCTAGCACCTATCAAGAATTGGGGTTCTGTGTTACAATGTTATGGCTCAGGACACACCCAACCTAAACTAAGGGCCAGCCCTAAGCCAGAATATAGGAGTACCTTGGTTAAAGAATGAAGCTCAGTTATTAAGTTGGTTCACTGTTGAATTACCTATTATCAATTCTCAGTGAACAAAGACTTGAAGTTCGGGTCTTTGAAGAAGTGTTGTCTCCAAAAGTGTTTTTGCTGTCAAAAGTAGAATATTCATATATACACCATCTTGGGTACAAAATGTCATGAGCCAATTCCATTCACTATTGAATTCCTAATGGCACAAAGATGAATAATTTTTTTTAGAAAATGCTAATATCTTATGCCATTCTTGGTAGAACTGTTTCTTTTGAGTGCCAGAAACAGTTACAAAAACTCTTGTAACTATATCTTTTGATATGGTCCCTTTGGGGGAACCCTCTCTATCGGCGACGAGAACCTGGAATAAAAGAGTTTCCTGATAGTGATGGATATTATTGTTGTGGCTGTGAAAGTGTGGGGTTCAATCCCTTTTAACCAGTTTGTCATCTTCTCCACCTTTTCAAGCGCCAAAAATTCAATTCTTTGGGAAATTGAATTTCACTTCAATCCTGGCTCTATTCTATACCCACAAAACAAATTGCAATTGAAGGTATGGATGACCAGATTGTTTTTGTGTAATTTCATGATAAATTTTCATTTTTTCTATGTTATCTTGGCATTTGATTAGCCTCTTCCTAGTTCCATTTTAATTCATTTGTATTTGTTGTATACATGATTTAGGTCTCAGTCCTACTCTGTCGATCATTGATCATCCATTGTAGTTTGTGAAGTGGTCCTCAGTTTCCAAATTTCTTTGTGTAAAGCAATGGGAATTCTATAATTTTTTTTTTGTTTTGGTTGGAAGACTAACCCTAATTATCAAATATTTAGGCCTTACTGAAGAGGACTTGGTAAGCTTTTTT
>LPNX011042097.1:78845-97602 GCA_001517045.1 Pseudotsuga menziesii | reverse complement strand
ATAGTATTACATATGTAGGCATTGTTGTAGGAAAACCAAGGTGGATGTGCAATCTATTAGAATGGAAACTAATAGTTTCCATATGCAAGTGTTTAGAATCTTACTATTTCAAATGTGTTGGTTCTGGATGAGAAAACATAATAATATTTAAATGTATGTCAATAGGCATGATAGGAAAAACACATGACAAATTATAGACAAAACAATAAAGGTGAAACAATATTTTAGGGACAATGATGAAATTTAATGCGTTAATATTGCTCATCTTCCCGATTCTTAAAGGGTTCTAGCTCAATGGAAGAGCGCCTGCCTTATAAGCAGGACGTCAGTGGTTCGATTCCACCATGCCCTAATGATATTGCAATGTATTTCTAAAGGTAAAAAATGTAGTAGTGCAAGATTGATGCAATATTAGATGCAACACTAAATTCAAAAGATGATGTAAAAGTAGACGTCACACAAAACACAAAAGTAGATGCAAAAGTGGACCTTATGTCAGACGCAAATGTGGAAACAAAAATGGATGTTACACTAATCGCAAAATTGGATGCAAAAAAAGACTCAACACTAGACACAATTAATGACTCAAAACTAGATGCAATACTAGGCCCAAAACTAGACACATCAGTAGATGCAAAAGTGGACTCCTAACTAGACGTAAAATTGGACATTAAATTGGGCACAAAATATGGTGTATCGATGGACATAAAACCATGCGTAATACGAGGTGCAAAACTGGAGGCAACACTTGGTGCAAACAAAAACTTAAAACAAGACACAATATTGGATGCAAGATGGGACGAAACATTCGATGTAAAACTAGACGTAATATTGAATGCAAGATGGGATGCAACATTGGACACAAAATTGGATGCAATATTAGATACAAACATGGTTGCAAAACCAGTCACAAAACTAGGCGCAACACTGGGTGCAACATTGGACTCAAACATAGATGCAAGAAAAGACATCAACCAGGATGCAACACTAGGTGAAAACCTAGATGCAAAATACGACGTAAAACGAGATGAAACATCAGGCATAAACATGGATACAAAAAAAGATGTAAAACAAGATGCAAATTAGATGCAAAAGGGGATGCAACATTATAAGTAAAATTGGATGCAAAACAAGACGCAATATTTTTCCCAAAATTGGATGCAAAGCTAGATGTAATGCTAGATGCAAAATTGGACACATAATTTGATGCAAAACATGGTGCAAGACTCGATGAAAAACTAGGAGCAAAATAAGACGCAACATTGGATGCAAAACTAAGCGTCAAACTAGGTGCAAACAAGGATGTAACAAAGGACACAAAAAAAGATGGAAAATTGGGCTCAAATAAGGGCACAACAAAAGATGCAAAAAATTGGGTGCAAAAATGGAGACAAAAATGGATGTTAAAAAGGACGGGAAAAAAGATGCAATGGACGGCGTTTTATGAAATTGTACAATAGCGCCAGATTGTTCACCAAAATTGGGAAAAAATTACACTAAAATCCGGCTCTAAATCTGACACTAAATCCAGTTTTTGTTGTAGTGTATATTTTCACATTCGTTTGGTAACTTTGAGTGAAATTGCTTATAGGGAAATTGCATAACTAGCTCGATTTTGACATACAAAAGGTGGAGTTAAATGCTCAGCTACGGATTTGACATATAGGGACCATATATAGAATACAAATTTCTACCCCTAAAGTATGAAACACCATATAAATCCCTTCATACAAGTCTAGTATACAACTCATTCAGTATGAGAGTCAAATACATGAAAACTAGTGAATTAGTAGCATGGAATTCAAGAGTTTCACATATGGATTTCTTGGATTTCGACCCATGTAGAATAAAGACATAAAATTAAAGAGTAACACATCATATATGGATTTAAAAACAGCATCAAATTAATATAATATCCATCATGCAAATCTGATATAAAACTACTTCAAGATCAAAGCCAAAATCCATGAAAACTAGTGACACAATGGCATGAGAGTGCAAGCTTTTCACACAAGATTTTCTTGGATTTAGATATGAATAGAATATGGGAATGGAAGTACATATAATTACATAATATATGGCTTCCCCAAAATCATAAAACTCATAGGATTTTCCTCATACAAATATGGTATAAAACTACTTCAGGATTGAAGCCAAAATCCATGAAAACTAGTGATACAATGGCATGAGAATGCAAGATTTTCACACATGAGTTTCTTGGATTTAGAGATGAATAGAATATGGGAATTGAAGTAAAGATAATTAAATAATATATGGCTTCCCAAAATCATCAAAATCATAGGAATGTCCTCATATAAATCTGATATAAAGCTACTTCAATATTGAAGCCAAATCCATGAAAACTAGTTATTCAAGAGCATGGGAATGCAAGCCTATAACATATGTATTATTTATATTTAGACTTACAAAGAATATGTACATGTGATTACAGATACATACATCATATTTCAGATCTTGGGCACCAAATATACTCAGAAAAGTGCAAGCATCACTCCAACAAGTGCGCCCTCAACATGAGAGTGTGGGGTAATGGAGAAGAAGGAATGAGAGAATACGGGAATAAATGAGAATTCGACTGTATGGTCCTTAAACCTGAAAATAAAATACTTCATTAAGCTC
Source organism: Pseudotsuga menziesii (assembly GCA_001517045.1). Classification (NCBI taxonomy): domain Eukaryota; kingdom Viridiplantae; phylum Streptophyta; class Pinopsida; order Pinales; family Pinaceae; genus Pseudotsuga; species Pseudotsuga menziesii. Next base: position 94,962 of record LPNX011042097.1, on the reverse strand, counting down.
CAATGAGATTTCTAAAGGGCCTCTCCATCAACGAACTTGGAAAGTAATCCAAGTCCCTCGAAATTGGTTCACAAGCAGGGAGAGTGAACACTCACTGTGTAATGGACAAGCAAAAACTCTCCAAAATGCCAAAGGCCAATTAAAAAATGATAAAAATATATTATCCTTCCTCATGAAATCCTTTTATTAACTTCAATATTCTCCTAAGGTCTAATTTCCCTCCATGAGCTTCCTCCAACTCATCTTAGTGGTTTAGTAACTCTCATGGGACTTGTCTTCGTCTTTATGCTCCAATTCTTTCCCCAATTCAAATGGCTGCCTCTAACTCCCAAATTCGACCTCTTGGTGGATATTTTTAGCCTTTTAATTTCATATTTGTCATATGTCAGCAATCAGGTCTGAATTTGTCATACTTGTCATAGAATCTTTCATCATTTGTTATCATAGAGTGCATGGATTCTCCTTCCAAGTGGCACACATTGTCTTCTAGTATTTTCCTCTTCCATGGGAGTTACTATCCTTTAATAATTCCAATTCCTTGGCTCATTATATTATATTTGACACCACATCACCATCCAATAATGTTACATACCCATGTGTTCAAATTTGGATGAATATCATGACAAGTGTGCGGGGAATCTAGTCACCCAAAGGCTCCACAAGCTTCCAAGTGTATTCATGAACCCATGTCACCTTATTTTATTAGCATTTATCATTTATGTGACCCATTTAAATGTGAATATGGTAAACTAAATTATTTTTGGGTCCCATAGCCTCTTATTACAAAAATTATGTCTCCGTCTCAACCTAGGGAACTAGTAGGTTGGTGGAACATTATTTGCAAATAGTCTAAGTTTGGAAATTATTTAATTGGGGACATGGCATGCTAATGAACTTCTCTGCAACACTTGCTCACAATTTTTCTGACAACAGGAAATCATACGCCATGTTCTAGTTCCAATGGTCAAATACTAATGACACATGACCAACAACATAATTCCATGACAATCAATTGACTCCATTGTAATAATTTACATTTATGGATCGTGTCCATTCTATTTTGATCATGCATTATTGTTGTATTTCTTATTAAGGGTATCAACTCCTAGTGTTAAAGAAAATGGATTGATACTCTTTATTTTTGGGTTTCCATGTAAGGAGGAAACCACCCCTTGTTTTAGGATTCTGGGTATAAAAGAGGGATAAATATTGAGAACCTCTATCTCCAACTTTGATTATTATTTTTTAGAAGAATAGAATCCAATTTAATTCAATATTTGAGTTCTAAAATTGTGCCTTGAATAGAAATCACTAATGGTGTAGAGTGAGGGCTTGCTCTACAACACACGAGAATCTCATGCATCTATTATTATCTTATAGTTTATTCTAATTTTTTTTAGTGCATATATCGATATTGCTTCTATTTGTTATAGTATTTTTTATATTTTCTATAGCTCCATTTATCACATTTGTTGTGTTGTTCTTATTTATTGCAGTTTGCATGCATGCATAATATTATTTGTTACACGGTTCTGTAGTTTCTCACTATTGATCGGTTAATTATGTTTTAAGCTTTGATTTCCATTATTGTTAGTGTGTGACCAATTGATTCTCATCTATATACCTTGGGTTGTAGCAATATAACTCGATGAGTGGAAGAGATATGATTAGGATTTATTACAAGTAATTAGAAGTTTGATTTCCATTTTTATTAGTGTGTAACCTATTAATTCTTGTATGTTTTACTTGAACTGTATAAATGCATATGAATGATTGGAAGAGATAGTATCAGGATTCATTTCAAGTAATTAGAAGTTTGATTTCCATTGTTTTTTCTACACTACTTGTCTTAAAAGTTATGTATCCCAGATTGATCTCTTTGAGTATGTTTACAGTGGTAACTACTGCATAGTTTGGTAGTTAGTTGAATAGAAATTAGAGCATACATCACCCTCAAGAAGAAAACACCCCAAAATAAAGGACCCTATTGAACATTGATAAGATGTAAAATGCATATATAATGCAGGCTTCTTCACAAGTTCACATTCCCCGGTCGATATTTAAAGCATAAAATCCACTATACATCATGGTTCTCAATACCAATCATTACCAAATCTCACCAGGAATGACTTTTTGGTAGCTCACCCATTGACTGAGATAACGTATTAAACTATGAACCATGGCTCAACCAAGTCAACTCAGGGTATATTTGGTTCCTTACTCATTGATTTACTTATAAATTTTATTTTCCTTCTAGATCATACCCAATCGTTACATCTGTTGATAGGTATTCAGGCCACTAAATCCTTCTACAACTGTCAACTAATATGTTTTCAATTTATAAGTGACTATCAAGTTCTCAGGTTTGTCCTTATGATGCGGGTTCTCATATTTCAATTATATTGGGAGTGTTTACCTAGTAGGGGTGTGCTTCATATTTGTGGAGTGGCCTAAACCCTGAATTTTTGTTATGAGTAAGTTGTTTCGACCTCCATTTAGCATTCCAAATAATGGTTTACCAGTCTCATACATTGTATTTTCATCTTTGGGTTGTGGCTTAAAGCTAGTTCATAAATCCTAGCTGGGTTAACCTATTCTTTTCAACCTTATCTTCTTTTGATAAACTTTCATGTACATAACAAATGTTGGGATTTGTTGTGTAGTTTTGACTCACACTTAAGGTTAAGCCTCCAAATTTTTGCAACCTGTGAGGGATATTTGACTATATACTATATTTATTTGAATAGAGGGCTCCAAGGTCATACCTTGTTTATTTAAATTGGTTTTATTAAACATTTTTATATACATCTTGTACTATGTTTATGTGTGAGTATTTCATATAGTCGTAGCTATAATTTGGTTCTATGAATTGCAATGATTGTAGCCCTAGTCCTTTCATCTTCAACCATTATCACTATCTTGGATTTAGAAATATATTCATGATTGTTACTTCTTAAAAATAATGGAGAAATGTATCTCTATTTAATTTAGCATTATCTTCTATTGTTATGAAAATTATTTCCTTTGATTGAGGAAATTTCTCTTTTAAATGAGTGAGCTTAGGTTGTAAATATGCGAGACTTATATTATTTTATGCTTTGGCTTATTCACTTGAGACACTCTTAATTTTATTTTAGATGTTTGGTTTGATGAGGGTTCTAAGAAAATAAATAAATAAAATTGAATAGTTAGTGTAGAGATATTACCCCAGCCTCACAAACCATGTGTCCAACTTTCTTCCTAGATAGTCATTTATGGAATTATTATAGTGAGTAATACATCGAGTTTTAGAAACTTTAAAAATCTCATTTATTTCTCATTCGAGCATCGATTAATATATAATTGATTTGCTTCCTAAGGAGCATGTTGATTACTTTGTTTCCTGTATTATTCTAACTTACAATTTTAGCTTGAACTATTTACTTAGATACAACAGGATGATGCAAGACCTATTTCTATGGATTTTTTTTAGTTGTTTTACTCTTTGTAATTCCCTTTCTTTATATTAAAAATAAAGAAGTAGTCATTGACCTATTTCTATTGATTTTGTTTAGTTATTTTACTCTTTGTAATTCCTTTTCTTTATCTTAACATTCAAGAAGTATCCATTCCCTTTATAAAGGGACCTTCTCTTCTTCTTTACTATTTAGGATTCAAAGGCCTTGTGTCACCTCTAGAGTTTCCAATCTTTTATATTTAAATAGTGAGCCTTTACTTACTTTTTCCCTAGACGATTCTAGTTGGGACTAGTCAACTATATGTAGGTTAGATGTATAAATTTCTTATCATTTGCTTCATTCACATTTCTACGAACAGGAATTTGAATAGTATTAGTGGTAAATAAATTACATAAGGTATGTATATGTATTTGTATGTGTATGTATGTATGTATGTGCACATGTATCCATGTATATGTATGTATGCAAAGCACACATTTAGATCTTTCGATTATAAGTGTACTAAGAGAAAAATGTACTTGTTAATATATTATTCTATAATTATCATTTTTTTTAATCGAAAATTTTTAAATAATTTTGAATGTTGTTTTTTTTTCAATTTTTATAGTGATTTGAAATGTTATTTTTCTATTTTTGTGTTGTGTTTTCAAATGTCTTTAATTTTAATTTGACATAGGACATTGATGTTATTCATAGCATCTTTCAACTTAGGGGTTTAATTTGGCATTTTCATTGCAACAACGACAACTATTATCGTTGCAGTTTCAAAAAAAATGTAATTTTATCCTCAAAAAGAAAAATAGGGTGCCATGGTGATTTTGGGAGCACCATTTTAGGGTTTTTATTAGAACGACACTAATTATTAAGGACAAGGTTTCAAATAAGATCTAATTTAAACCTTGAATAATTAAAACGAGGGTGATTTTGGGAGGATTGTTTTTCAATTCGAGGGTCGATATCAATTTTGATTGAAATTGTGTCGACCATGGTTAACTAGGGTTTCAAAAGTTGTAATTTTATCCTTAAAAAGGGGTGATGCCAATAACAACACTTTTCAATTCAGGGGTTGTTTTTGGTTTTTTTGGCACACAATTATGAAATTTTTATAACTAGATTTCTAGTTTTGAGTATAAATTTTTCGTCAAGTAGTATAATTTGTTTAATACATAAGAGGTTTCCAGAAAAAATTGAGATACACTAGAACTTTGCATAAATTTTCATCTTAGGGGGTTTTCCCTCACACCCTAGGCAAGGTGGGCTTGGTTGGCCCCCACTACGACCCCCCTCCATGGGGATAAGCATGCACCGTGTTGTAGGAAAATATTGTAGTGTTGAAGATTGACTTCATCACCTAACATCCTCCACTTTCTATGTTTCATTTATTGTAAACATACCACCAGGTAAAAAATCATGGGAATGACAACCTCCCATTTTTTCTTCTTTCAAAAGTGTTGTTGCTATAACACCCATGCTTTACTCTCTATTTATTCAATCCCTACTCCATATGTTCTTGTTGTTCCACTTTCTTCACATATGCCAACAATAGACTTAACATCACTTTGATATCATTTTCCACTTCTTTATTCAATGGATGCAAGTTAAATTGCATCCCATCATTTTCAAGTCAGTAGTTATTTCTTCTCCCATTATGTATAATTTTTCTATCAAACTACCATGGCCTTCCCAACAAATGTGTTAGGCATCGATGGGAAAAACATTTAATAGAATGATATCACTATAAACCCTAATATTGAAATTAATCAAGTACTTCTCCCTCACCATGACTTGATTCCCATTTTGTAAGCATGGAAATCTACATGCTTCTAGATAAGGTTTACAATTTAATTTCAACTTGTGAATAACTTCATTAGACCCTGACTTTTCTAAACTACTTTAATCAATAATTATACTACAACACCTACTTTCTATTCTACATTTCATTATGAAGAGTAAATTCCTCTATTTTGGTTATTTCTTAAACTATTTTTAAGGCCGCAACAATATTTTTTCATCATCAAAATTTCTCCCCGATCTACCCTCAATTCCATCACCTCACTCAATGCTACTATTGTTTCTACTTTCATAATATGGGTACTCCCCTCTTTAATTCTTCTATTCTTCAAAATTCATGGGAATCCAAGTGCCATATGGCCTGCATTCTACATCTAAGGAAAACACATTCAAATTTACCTCCTCTATCTCTTCCTCTCGTTGACCATCCTCTTCCTCTGTCACCATTATTCTTCCAATAGGACAATCCATAGTACTAGAGCTAATTTAACTTCTTCCACTTGATTTTATTTCTATTATCATCCTCCATATCCTAGACCTTTTCTCACAGTCTATTGATTTTTCAACAATTTAGCCTCAACGCTCAAGGTTTCTTGATAAGATTCTATCATTAAGCATAAATTAAAAACATCAAAATCATTTGGAATGCCATAACTTAGACCACTCACATACTTGGAAATTGATTATGGAATCTCCTCACTCTGCCTAGATCTTATAGAAATTCTACAAAATTCGTCTATGCAGTCTGTTACTAAGATATTCAATTGCTTCAAGTTTTACAATCTTCTCAACATATTTAAAGCATAATCCATAGGAAAAAATAATTAGTCTTCAACTTTAACACCATCCTATCTTAGGTTTTAATATTCTCTCAACCACAAATTTCTCTATTTAGTTGCAACTTGACACCTCAAAGAAGCATGGATTTTCACTTTCATATTAGCAAACCTAACCCTCCTAGGAACTCTAATCTACTCAAATTCAAGGAAAGTTTCCATTTCTCCTATCTAGTCTAACAATTTCTTAGGATTTAAACTTCTAGGATTGACCCGAGTATCAAGTTGATGTTTATCTTCAATATCAATTGCTCTTTTTTTTTATCGTGCTCTCTTTCACTATCTCATGATTAGAAAAATCAAAATTTTAATGGCAAACCTAATTCCCAAGACCTCTAATATATTCAAATTACATCCATTTCCATTTCTTCCATCTACTCTAACAATTACTTAGGATTTAAGCTTCAAAAATAGACTTCAGTATCAAGTTTATGTTTACCTCCAATATTGTTGATTTCTTTGATTATTCTTTCTTCTACGCTCACATGCTCTAGTACCACAAGTTTGACTACATTATGATATTCCAAGAGATGTTTATGGTAACTTTCCCAAAACTTGTTTATTCTGACCCTTTTAGGAGAACAAAATTGTATATGTTTCTATGTATCTAGTTTTCTGGATCCTCTTCTTAAATTTGGCATTGAAATATTATGATCCATTTTATTTTGAATGCAACTAGTGGAACTCAATTTGGATCTTTCAAGAATCGGATAGGTATATTTTACCAAGAACAAAAGTTAAAGATTAGTTTTAGGACTAACAAAAACCCTCCCTTCCATAGATTGTAACTCCAAAATTATAATGAACCAAAACTCGAAATTCTCACCATAGGTACTTCACCATGTATCCTCACCACCTTGACAATTTTGTTGTTAGAAAATTCCTAGAATAAAATTTAATAATAATAGGATGCCTCGTTTTGAAGGAGGAAACCAAGGATAGTAGGCTCTAATACCAGATGTTATGTCCAAATAATTAAGATAACCTGACTGACTAGAGTAAACATAATGCACACAATATGTAAATGTGAAGTACAACTCCAAATACAAAACATAGGTGCGTTACATATTAACTCCTTAAAAAGTAGGAGAACATCCAAACACCCAATGCATTCACGTATCCAAATCACACCTCTCTTCAATAATGACTACATGACCTCTCTCTCTCTCTCTCAATGTATGCGTGGTATCTTCATTAAGCTAACTAGTCATTGTATGCATGGGCCCTTTGATTAAGATAACCACTAATGTACATTTGTGAGTGTGAGTGTGTATATTCTTGTATTGTTGTTTAAAACAAACTTTGGTACTCTTGTTCATGGATCTAGTCCTATCCATGGAACTTCGATATGATGGGTGTTGGACATTGGGTTCAACACTCCCCATGAGTTTCATGACATGGACTAATCGCCAAATCCTAACTCTAGCAATTATGGCAGAGATTAACACCCGCAGGCTTTGGTCTAACGACAATCATGAGTCCAACAAATGGTATCAAAGTAATAGGTTCAGGGTTTGAAACTCACCTGACTCGTGCCAGGGGGAAGATTGTTGGACATTGGGTTCATTGCTCTTTGTGAGTTTCATGACATGGAGCAACTGTCTCCTGAGATTCTAACTCGACGATTGTGATAAAGATTAACATCTATAAGTTGTGGTCTAGTGGCAAACGTGATTCCAACAATAATATTGTGACATTAATTGTAATGTAGCTAGTACCTTGCACTCCACAATCATAAATAAAACACAAATGTTAAAATAAAAAAATTAAAACAATTTAAGAAAAAAAAAACATAAAGTAAGAATTTAAAGTTCATTAGATGGTTTGGTATCTATCATTATCACCAACAATTCCTTCCTCACATGCCACAAAACTCAAATTCACATGATGAAAGACTAACACCAATACCCACATGTGAGAGTCACTGCCAGCTATACACAAAACACTATCCCATTGAGAAGACCTCATGGTTTATATTTATTACGCTGTAAGGTGTTTCAACAAGTGGGAGTCGACTCCCCAAAGTTAATGGTTTTTTTTTCAGCCGTAGGATGCTTTCGTCCGACGATTGGGTTAATCTGTTTCGTTGAATTTGATCTACTGCCTACTGATCTAGCGATCTGGCACCTGCTCCTCCTTAAATGCACGTCGGACGTTATCCTTTCATGTTCATGGCATCAGGGATTTGCCACAATCAGACAGCAGACTAAACAAATAAAAATACTCTCCTCTGCTTTCAAAATCCCACACCACTGGTGTGGATCGGCCAACCCTCAGAACATACCAATGATGAAGTCCGAGTTTCGAACACACGAATCTACCTGCAACATGTTTAACTAAGACAATAACAACAGCTTCCAGTAAATCTCTCACCAATCCCTCTATTGCAACAAGTGCTTTACTGAAACAACACCCCATCTCTGAATCTCCAAACCAATCGGGTCTTCGCCACGCACAAACTTTAATACTGCAGACACAAACACAGGTAGGAGGGAAATAAATTGAAGTGTAGATACAACACAAATCATTAAAGTTACAGGTATTCATTGAGGGAATATTCAGCAATCTTTGCATCAGTCAGCCAGTAGAAATCAATTACCTAATTTGGCATTAAAAATTGGAGACAGTTAAAAATTGGTTTGTAATTCCCTCTGGCTTCAAGAACAAGACATTCGAGCACCGCGGGCTGTATCGGGCCGTGAAGATATAGGGCGAAATCCTGAACACTGGAAGCATTTAGGTGCAGGCATAAACATGAAATAATCATTGAAGGAAAAAAAAATTAAGATACCTCGATCAAATACAAATACAAAGAAGTTGAAGGCGGTTATTACTTATTTATTTGGCTTGATAAGGCGTTGTAAATGTTTCCATATATATATTGTCTGCAAAACAAATTTGTACTGAACCAAGTTCCAAGTAATCATAAAATTAATCTCCAAAGGCTTGTAATTGAAGTTTCTAGAAGATGTAAACATACCCGGGACTCCACGCTCCAGCTTCTTTGTTAAACCTTCCTTGCGACCGTCCTTTAGCCTTCGAAGCTCGCTTGCCTGTACCTATACAGAGTTTTGGGCCCGAAACCCTGAGTAAAAGCAAATAAAACTATATTTATAGCTATATATTTATGTTGAATTAGGTGAAATGCAATATGTACTTCCGAGATGTTAGGTTGAAATCGAAGGGTTAGTAAAGCGCGCATGCATTTGACTTGTTGTTAGAGGAGCTCCGCGTAGGTAAAAAACATACAAACATTTGTAGCGATGTTGAAGGAGTTACAGGCACCTTCTCTCTTACATTTCATTGGCCTTTTGGAAGGTGTGCTGCCGGTTGCACTTGACTCCTTTGTGGTTTGCTTGATCCCTATCGCTTCCCCATCAGGGTGAAATGATTGATACCGAGCGTGCAGCTTTGGTTGTTGGTTGTTTGAGCATACTGTTCGCAAATCAACTGAGAGAGAGTGAATTCATGGTGTGCTACGCTCTGCAAAATGATGGAATAACATCTGTAATTACACAAAATTGATGAGAAAACTGCAAATCACCTCACAGAAAGCGTATTCATGGTGTGCTTGGATGGTGGGTTTTTTCCTGCCATCTGCACAAAATTGAATTGATGAGAAAACTACAAATCACCTCACAGTAAGCGTATTCATGGTGTGCTTCTGTGCTTGGACGATGGATTTTTTCATGCCATCTGGGGGCATGCAGTCATCGCACATTGAGTATATGGACACCCGTCATTGCACATCGAGTTTGGGCTAGCACATGGTCATCGCCGAGATTCCACCTATGCAAACGCGTGCAAGGTAGAGGAATATACAATGGAGCACACCATGCCAGAATGTATTATGTAATAAGGCCTTATTGGTAATGATCGAAGCAGTGCATTATGATCTATATATCCATGTGGTGGACAGCTCTCAGGGCTATTGAGCAATGGGCTCTTACCAGGCGTTTACAGTGCGCACTATCCTGCCTATTAGGACACTTGTGATTGCCTAATAAATATTCAAACGCCAGATATGGGGGGTTACATATATGTATGTATTGCTGATTGTTTGGTGGTGTGTATGAATACAGGAGGGTTGAGAGGCTTTGACAATGTGCTATGGAAAGTGAAGGAGTATAGAGGCAGAAGGAAGCCATCTGTTAAATTCACTTACCACAGCTTTGATGGGGAACAAGGTAAATGTCATCATATCATACAACAATAATGATCTAACTGTAAAACAATTGAAGCTTTGGTCAGTTGGCCTCTGATTTAGCTTTAAAATAAGGGTGGTGTTTATTATAACTTGCATCTCATTCTAATTCTTGGATAGATTTACATCTCAAAAATTTTCATTTCACTTATTTCAAAGATTGATTGGTTTCTAAAATCTGCAGACATAGAACCCTGGAAATTTTGTTGTTGACTTTTCATATGCAGCATTCATGGATAAAAATGGATGGTACAGACACATTTTTCCAATGGGGTGCCAGTTAGATGATTCATAAAACTCTGCATTGAATGTAATGAATGTGGATATCTAAAACCAGGAGTTTGATATTTAGATCATGTCTATTTCGGATCCAACAAAATGGAAAACAATTTAAACCAATGGGTTTGTGTCCTTAATATTATTTCAAAGGTTATGCTAGCTACAATAAACTAGGATTGATTGAAATAGTGAAATAATAAACAGTGTTGCAAAGGTTATGCCAGATACAATAAACTAGATTTGATAGAAGTAGTCAACTAATAAACCATATTTGGTGGTTTTTTAAATAGTTTCAGATCTGATCCCATAGAGAAGCCAAGCATGCCTAACGAAGCCCCAGATGAGCAAGATGGGCTCTCACAGAAGCCAAGCATGCCCCGCCTCCTGGGCTGATTGGATAGAGAATACCCATGGCACTTGAATAGAGGACCCATGATGAGTCAGATAGAACATGGATTCTATCGTTATAAATAAGATGAAACATGGGTAATTCATATATTCGGACTTTAAAATCTTTTCTCTTGGCATCTGAGAGATATTTCAACTTTAGAAGGAGCACAATCTTAAATAGATTGGTTGGTAGAAATGGGGTTTTGTTGAAACAGGGGATTGTGGATTGCCTGGTTGAAATACCTCTCTATGTTACACTGATCAGAGATTTTGATTAGGTCTAGCAGCACCCCACACTGCAGGCATGGAATAAACTTGCGGGAAGTTGCAGACCCATTAACTTTCCTCACAACTGAGAGATGGCCTGCAACTTTCAATACAGTACACACCTGTTAATTGTAACTACTAATAAAGGAGCAGTCTATTTAACAGAATTAGGTGATAAAAAAATCACAATTTTGTCCATGAAATTCTGCAATTTAGCAAATTCTAACGCTTTAGATGGACTGAATGAAAACTACTTCATACCATAATTTCGGTAATCAAATCAAGAAAACTCAAAAGGAAAATAAGGATTGTTTACTACTTGAAGCTTTATTGGTGACTGTCAAGTTTTATAGGGGTCTGTGCTGGTTAATATCACTGCAAATATATGTTTCCTGTAACTAATAATAAATCTTTGTTTCCTGTTGAAACATTCAGGTTTTCCTGGTGACCTTGATGTATCAGTGACATATACAATAAGTGCAAACATGGAACTGAGACTTGATTATGAGGCAATACCAAGAAACAAAGCCACACCTGTGAGCTTAGCTACTCATGCTTACTGGAACCTTGCAGGGCATAACAGCAGGAGGGATATACTGGGAAACTCTATGAAAATATGGGCTTCACATTATACTCCCACAGATGACCATCTCATTCCAATAGACCTGATATTGCCTGTAAAGGGAACTCCATTGGACTTCAGGAAAGAGACGATTATGGGAACCAGAATTAATAAGGTGAAGAGTACCAAGAAACCCCCTAGATTTGATAACAATTATGTTCTGGACGGACCCAAGTTGAAGAATGGGCCGAAGCCTACTGCGAGAATGAAGGATCACTGGAGTTCGAGGGTGATGGAGGTGTGGTCCACTGCTCCAGGCATGCAGTTCTATACTAGTAATAACCTGAAAAGCATAGTGGGCAAAGGAGGCTTCCTATACAAACCACACAAAGCATTGTGCTTCAAGACTCGGGGTTTTCCCAATGCAGTGAATTAGCCTAATTTTCCCTCTGTCATTGTCAAACCCGGTCAGATCTACAAGCAAACTATGCTCTACAAGTTCTCAGTGGATAAATAGATAGTCAAACATATAACCTTTTTGTATTCGATGGGCTGTCTGTTCCCATTGTAACTGTAGTAATAAGAGAATTCTCAGAGCCATGGATATTCATATATCTGCATGTGTGCTCTCTCGTTAAATGTTTTATTGGGGACTATGAATTACAGAGAATAGAAGCAGCTCACACAGGGAAATTTGACTTTTGTTTGTCGAAGCCTCACCATGTGAAACCTCATTTTCTATTTCGGTTGGGCAAAATTCTATTTCATGAATATGACGCCTTTAACTTTGTCCTTTTACTAGTAGTAATTTGCATAATTCAATGATTGTTTTCCCGTCAAATTCCTTTTATTTTGTTAGAAGTATTTGTTAATTTATTTGTAGTGTTGACTCTTTAAATGGAAATGGAAATGCAAAAGGATGAAGCAAGTACACTGTGGGCATGCACACCACTTATATGTTTTAAAGGGAAAAAGAAATTATAGAGGCAGGTTCACAACATGTTTTGTATTGTATCCAAAAGTGTTTTAATCAAGAGTTGCAATGAAGGTGGGTGGTTATGATTGGCTCAAAGGGAAAAGAAAATTACAGAGCAGGTTTACAACATGTTTTATATTATATTATTGATGTTTTAATGTTAACAATCAAATTTGAAAAGCTACTCACAATTGCATATAAAAAAAGTGTATTTTATTAAAAAATGGTATTTTATAACTTGCATATTGCCATATGAAATTATGGGAAATGCCAGTATAACCCTAGTCGTAGGGAGGCACCACCTTGCAAGGGTCCAAACCCTGAGCTCAGGTTGCCAGAATGTTGATCCATTTTATGTTTTAATACTGCTGCATGTTTTTTGGAACTGAGGCATAGTGCCTTAATCAACAGTTGCAATGAAGGTCGGTAGTTATGATTAGTGTTAACGATCAAATTTGAAAAGCTACTCAAAATTACATATTACGTTGAGTAACTCTCTTTTATTGAATAATTGAGCTAACATGGTCCTATTCATTACTTTGCTACGAAGAGTATGTATCTTATCCCCTCTCTATGTTCATACTTCATAGTTATTTTACTTTCATGATTTACTCATATTTAGTAAAAAGTATTTTCTTCTGTGCATTTAGAATTTTAAGTAAAACGCATCATTTGTTCTTTTCTTCTTTGTCAAGTTCAATATTATTTGGTATAGAGCTATATCAGGGGTTTTTAGAAATGTCTTAGTTATACACTTACTTCACAGCTGTTGTCAGCAATACATGGGTAGTCTGTACCTCAGCTTTCCAATTGCAATTATTAGGGGATCAAATTTTCAAGGGTGGATAGATAATGGTTGGCATCTGTCAATGAGGAAACTGTTATAACTTTTATTTTGAACAGAACAGTATTCGGAAATTATACTTATTCTGTAAGTAAAAAATTTGTATAAACTCTAAGAAAGATAAGGATACAAAAAAATAGAAAACAGTCTTTACTTTCTTGCAAAATCTGGACCTTACGATCCCAAGATAAGATATGAAATAAAGCCAAAATCTGAACATTATCTGGTCTTGATCAACAAATATACTACTGAAAAGATGATCAGAGAAGTGAAAGGAGATCTGTCCATTCTCCTTTTCACTGTTTTAAAGAACTTTACTATCCTTGATGTTGTCATGATCTTCTGGTTCTATTGCCAATTTTTTATTTATTTATATTGTTTTTTAAATGTGTCTTTCCTGCTTCTAACTGTTTGAGTTTTACTTGTTCTATACAGCTACAAAATATTTAGGGGGGGTGTAGCTGATTACCCTTGGGCTTATTGAAAAGAGTTTGCAAAATTGTTTTATGGGCTTCGACCCTTCCAACTCTGCGATGTATCAAGTATATTCTTCAACAGTTGGCTCACTTGAGTTCTGAGCTCATATTTTTCAATATTATATTGGCCAAACCGGATTGGAATTGGATCGTTTGGACCGGTTTAGTGGGTATGGGTGTTGAATTAGGCTTTGAAATGGGGCAATATGTTGGTTTAATCCCGAACATATGAATTCATGACAAAATCTACCATTAAATGTGCACATGCTTGAAACAAAAAGAAGAGGAAAGTCAAAGCAAAAAGGAAATTAAAGCCCACCCCGCAAACCTTAGATCACTGCTATTTTTTTTCGATGGAAGAAATTTTGGGAACACTCCGAGTACTTCACCATGAGTCATGGATGATAAATGAGGTAAGCTGTCGGCCCTAATTACAGAGCCTCACTCCAATGGGATCAAGAGAGTTGAACTTGTGACCTCCCCTACTGTGGGGGGAGAGATCTCACGTTTGGCTCAAGATCAATTAAGCTAACCCTCGGGGCTATTAGATCATTGTTATATACAAACATCTCCCATGTTTTCCTCACACCTCTTTCTTTCATTGATTGTGAGCATTTGGAGTTTGTGAAGCTACAATGAAGATAGTTGATTCGGAGTTTGATTTATCATAGAAAATTGGGGCGAAGCATTTGGTGGACAATGCCCTCAAGTGCAAAAATTATGCAATTAGTCAAATTTGTAGTGTTTTAGAGTGTGAGCATAATTTGTCTGTCGTTGAACACATTCACATGGAGAAGAGAAACTACTTGGAATAACAATGGTTGAATGATCTTGTCTTCATGCATCGCAACCTTCCACTTATGCACAACCAGTTGTTGAACAAAATCCTTGATGCATATCTCATTGTCTAGATGCAATTGATCCCTTCTTGGAGTTGATAGTGGAAATTTTGCCATATAATTTGATGATGATTATTTTTGGGGGATGGGTGTGAAGGATGATCCAATAGTATCACGAAGCACCAACGCTCATTTCTCTACAAGATATGAGCACAGGGTATATAAGAGTGAGGAATCTCATGCCTTCCCAACGCCTTGGTGCTTTGAAATTGTGTGCGTGTGTGTATCTTGAAGTGTCTTGATTTTATGGTCTACATGTCTAGTGTTGAACATTTGTATCCCTATGTAAGGGGACTTCATACATATTATATTTGATGTATTCATTATTACATGTTGAATATTATGTCGAGTCTCTTTTTCTTTTCAACCATTTTGCAGAAGTGTATGTACAAACTTTATATGGTATGAGATTCAAGCACAATGATGGTATCTAAGAAGCTAGAGCTAGACACTACGACATCTGAGAGTCATATTGGGTTTTACAAGTTATTATATGCACATTAACACGTGGATCCAAAACAACACTTGGAAGGGTAGATCTCTTAGAAAGATGTGCAAAGAGGAGTGTTCAACTTGTGAACCATATATCATGAAGTCTCCTCTATTCAATGCAAGCCACCCTAGGCTTAGTAACAAGGCATACCATATGATCCAAGTGCTCTAAGAATCAAACAAGAGATAAAGCATTACCCTAGGGGTCAATTTAGTAAAAATTTTAACGACAAGGCAAGCAAAAGCAAACTTATGTGAATAATCCAAATTGAAGTAAGTTGTGCATTAGATTTTTGAGTTGAAAATTAAGTCAGTTAAGCATAAAAAATTGAATTGTCAAATTGCAAAATGCAAATTTTTTTGTTATGTGCCGTGCATGTGATGATTGTAAAAAAAATGCTATGTGAGATATTAATCTTTTAGCTGTAAGTGTTTTTGTAAAATGAAGTCCTTTTGTTCATTAAACTACTTTATGCTATAGAGCATGAAAAATTCATACTAGCAGCTAGTTTGTTTTTACAAATAGTACATCAAAAAGCTAATTGTATGCTGTATAAAAGTTCGTCAAAAAATATGTAAGTTAAAAAAATGTAGAGTCCTTATATATATATATAGTTTGTTAAAAAGCTGAATGAATAAAAAA